>JAQFZX010001619.1:0-27012 GCA_034682405.1 Hydroisotoma schaefferi | reverse complement strand
CGTTGCTATGTGGAACCGTAATTTTGAGACTGTAAAATAAATAAGACCCCTATACATATTTCTGCTTCACCCTGTACATATTGATCATTTGTACAAAAAGTCAAATTTTTGCTTTGTGCCAGGTTCAATTAATAAAAAACTTGTTTCCAGAACAATGAACCGTTGTAAACCGTTTTCGTGAGGCATCAGGTATGAAGTCATCGTCACGTCACGATGTCACCGTCACGTCACGTCACGACGTCACCGTCACGCCACGTCACGTCACGGCGTCACCGTCACGTCACGGCGTCACCGTCACCGTCACGTCACGACGTCACCGTCACGTCACGACGTCCCCCCCCTCCCCTACGGTAGCCCCTCGGTGACCCCCCCCCCCAGTGACCTCATGTTGGAAAAAATTCGGGTTCGATCGGTAAATTCTCTTAATTTTACGAAGGAACGAAATAGGAAGAAAAGTCAGGAGGGTGGGTTGGAATATTAAATTGAAAGTGGTGGGGTTGAGGTAACAGTATTACAGCATCAGTGACTTATAGCCAACTGTGTCGTCAGTGACTATCTGGTATTTTGTACCCTACGTGACGTAAGTCGCTTTAGCCAATGGGCTTTCGTCTACCGGACTGATTGCAGGGAGTTATTTTACGTTAGATATCTCACGCCAATAATAACACTTGTTTTTACAGTAAAAATCTTCTTCAGTAGCAGAGGAGCAGTAGAGAGACCAATTTGTTGCCATATGAGCTGTAACTAGTTATTTTCAGTTAGTAAATTGGTCACCAGACTCCCGGTTTATATAATGACAACCCAAGCATATCTACAAAACAAGTAAAAGTTTCCACTAAAGACGAGTCCGGACAACTCAGAAGAAAATAAAAAAGAGACATTTCAAAGGTCGTAATTTCTTATAAACGCTCCCAATCTATGTTACCAACAATAGGCCAAAGGAACACCGAGACGAGAAGGCAAGAGGAAATAGGAGACATGGCTGAATAATAGTGGACACGTCTTTCAGACATAACCTAAATCCTCATCCATGTGCCGCGGCTTATATATGCAAATATAGATGTTTTGAAGCATGTTTAACATGGAAGAGATACCCCTTTTAACATGAAAAGGATAGGCGTGCGGCATATTTAACACAGGTGGCATATGGGCGAGAATTTAGGGTAATAGGAAATTCCACATAAACTAACACTTTGTTCGAGTTTACCTTATAAAATAAAAGCCAAGCAGAAGATCTTACAGAGAAGAGTAGAGTATAGTGCGCTTATAGAAATGAAGGCCAACTATCGTTTATGAAGCATCTAGCCTAGCAGTCAGTAGGATTTGATTTCAAAAGTTAATATTTTGATATGGTATATACTAACTAAGATCCCCTCAGAAAGTGTTATATATCATCTGTCATTTACTGCCATAAGTCTATCGTGGAGCTCTTTGCCAAATCCTTGTGCTAACTTTAATACTGTATACTGTTTACCGCTATACGCCTGGACCAAAGAAACGGAACTGTATACCATGTGTTTCTTTGAAGATTCGATTATATTTTCCCGATAAAAGCAATGGAAAATGAAAATGGACAGCCGCTGTGGATTTTGAGTGTCTGATCTCTCAATTTCAAAGATACGATATTTCTCAGAAAAAGACTGTAAAAATCTCGGTTTATGTTCAGTTCTTGATATAACCCCATACTTTCCATTTTGTACTTGAAAGTGCAGACTAAACATGAAGGAATAAGAATAAACGGCATTGTTTTGCTTTCCTTTATGAATTGCAAGACAAAACGGACATATCCTTTCGGATATTTAGAATGGGAGTCTTATCATTGTCTATGCAAATGGAGAATCGATAGAGGCCAATTTTGTTAGGTATCATAACGGAACTTAATACAAGGTTTTATTTTACCTATGTTAATAACGTATTTACACGCGTCGATCAAATATCTTTCTTGCCGTAAAGTATAAATCTTAGCGCAGAAATTTCTGCTCTACGTTCTATATATCATAAGTTTTTAAGCTGTGACTGATGTACTATTCGGGATTGGAATACTATACATGTATCAACGGTAGACAACAGAGCTATCGTTATTAGGCTATTGTTGAAAGTATCAGTGGCAGAGGATGAATCTAACTCTAAATAATCGTCGTGATTTCATACAATGCATTCCTATAAGGGGTCCACTGCAACCCATTATTTGCATTTAATGACAATTGTCATCTCAAGAGTTTCTGGCCGTCCTTTCTTAATGAATGGGAGGGTGTAAGGTATATGAACGCCTGAACGGGCGGAGTGGCTCCTTTTAGCTTTCCCATTTAGGTGAAATATTCCAAAACATTACGAACCAATGGATATGAAAGTATAGCGTATTGTTATCCCTCTTTGCCTTTTTGGTGCAAAATTCGACATAAAATCCGGGCCGAGAACCCAGCCTCTTCTATGAGAACAGTTGCTTCGAACCCCAGCGGGGACAAGTGAGCATTTTCAAGGCTGAACTGTATAACCCGATGAAATGTTTCCTGACTATATATCCAGTCAACGCCGTTGGTTGGAAATGAGGAAAGCATTAATTAGAATCTAGAGAAATTGAACATCTCGTTGATGGGTTTGTAATAATAGGAATACTGAATAGTTTAATCACTAAATATAACATTCCCAAGATTAATGAACGCACATAACTCGAATTTTAACTCACCCATCGCTTTGAGTAGTAATCTATAAATTTTTGAAACTGCTCAATCTATAATCTATCATTTGATCTATAATACAATCGTGCGACCTAAGTAAGAGCATAAACGTATTTTATCTTCCGTATCATCCTCATCCAATCTCAATGATCATTATTGAAACATCATTACAGAGATCAACTCTTGGAGTCTGAAATAAAAAGGCACAAGTGGGTATAATAAATTCTGGGGAAATATACTAGAAAATTTCCACAGTGCATCAAAACTCTTCTAATGTAAGTGTTCTTGGAAAAATGAGAAAATGTTGAAATTGAGGATTATAGGCTTCCAGACTATCATTTACAGGCCTGCAGAACCTTGCTTACTTCGATAGTGCCCTCCTACGTCCTACTAAAGCCAATCATATTATCTAGTAGCCCAACTTACTATCATTCAATATCAATATCACAAGTACATTTTTCCACGGAGCCGATACTGATGCCAAAGTGCCTGAGGACTGAATAGGGAGACGAAACCTATAAGATTTCTCCTAAGCCGAGTGTTTTCTCCGGTTAAAAGTTCACATTATATGATACCCATCCATGCAACCAATAATACCGAATCGTTGTTGAATGCTTTTGCTAGTAATACCCATTTATGTATCCTTATAACGTTTTTACTCTTTACTTTCTACATAATCCTCATTTCACCCAGGAAATGTCTTACGCGTCTTCTATTGAACGTCTGACGAATCTATTTATTTAACAAGCTCATTTTCTCCTCTCATTCTCAGCTCCACTGGAGGCGAACAGACACAAGACGTCTGTAAAAGAGCTTTAAGTAAGTTCTTCTAGATAACTATACTTTAGGGATGGTTGTCTGCACTTAATAAGTTTCAGTAAGCGTAGAATAAATAGCTTGTCAAGTGAGGAACGACCCTGCTAACTGAAGTGAGAGGACTGGGAATGATTGAATTTCAATGAACATATCGATCACCTTGACTCAAATTCCCTTAAGAGATATTTCAATGATATTATTTCTTCAACTTAGGACTGCTCCTTGACCTGAGTCCACTTTATAAGGGAATACCTTTAGAAATAGCTTAGCAATATCAATCGTCTGTGATAGATTAGAGGAAGCTTTGACTGAAAATTCCAACATTATATATTTAAAATTTATGTTTGCTAGGCAAATCATGTCATGGTGCACATGAAAGCATTTATTGTCTGCATAATTTTCAAATTAGCATACTTATGCATAGAGAAACAGGAATTTGTGCTAAACCTCTGTCTGTTTTATCATGCATCGTGCAAGCCTATATTATTTCTGAAAAGCTATGCAAACAGAGCATTGATGGCGATGGATATTGGACAAACAAAGCAACCTTTAACGTTAATTACGAGCTTTGCACAGTAATTATGAACTGTTTTTGTACACAAAGACAAAGATATATTTACGTTTAGCAAATTAAGGAACGGAGAGAGGTACAGGTACGCGTACGTAAAGTAAATAATATCAGAACTGACAAAGAAATCCGTCACCGAACTGTTTACGTTCTTTTGGAATCTCTTTCAATAAAAAGAACACCTTTCAGTCCATTCATCATCCAACTTATGTACTTGTCAGACAAAATTACAGAGGATGTAAAACAAACATGGTATTCTTGTTAAGGCAGTACACTCAATGAGAAATATAAAATGTTGTTCGACGCAGCAGGCAAATTATAAATTTAAAGAGCTGTAGCCATGAAAAAGCATGGGAATACGTAAAACCTGGCAGCTGAGAAGATAGTACATTTGATTAGATAAGTCAAAAGACAAGCGTGAATGTATTGCTACAGGACTGCATGCAATTAAAAGTAGTATTAGTATTGAGTAAATTCTGACTCCAGTCCTCATTTTACGTGATGTAAGAGAGATATGCGTATAAAATGGTTGAAGGATAACAAAGAATCCAGAAAAGCATGCATTTGACTGACTGGCAGTCAAGATCTCAATGTGATGTGGGATGAATTTTGGGGTTTGGATTTTGGATGAAAAGGTTTCTATCGGCATATAAAATAGTTATGAGTGACTTGGGTTAAAAAAGGCTGTGATAAAGGTAAGATCTAGATTTGAAATGGAGCGAAAACGTAATCTAAAAATGATTTTGTTTCTTGAGGTACATAAACTAGCAGAAACCTACCAACCAAACCCATTCACCTTTTAATAAACCCTGGTTCATGCTGTAAGAGATGAAAGACATCAAGATCAGAGAAAGAAAGAAAAAGTGGAAAAAGATGATGAAATGGCATAACTTTACAGGCAGACGTAAGACATCATCTTATTTATATTCTCAATTCTCATTCTTCAATTTTTTTCCTTTTTTTCTTATTTACAATACTGTTGTCTGCTTCTTATTTTGCATTCTGATCCAGATACCACTACACGCATTCTTCTTTTATCTTTAAGGATGTACGAAAGGTGATGAAGTGAAGATGATGTTCAGTTTGAAAATGAAATTTAAAAAATCTCGTTTGAAGTTTGTAAACGTAGAATGTGGAATTGTTTAATCGGTTAAATTGTTGGTTGTATTACTGTAATCGCTGTAGCTTGCTGTAGTGCTAGTTCTTGGAATTAACCTCTACTGCCTTGTTTTTTACACACTTATCACCATCATCCAACTTTGTGGTTTTGGTTCACCTCATAAAAATTCGAAGTTTTACTTTGTTTTCTCATTTGTTGTTAAATTTCTTACTTGTCTTTAATCATCCTTATAAGGATTTTCGGTGTGATATAATTGAAATTTTAGCACGGTTAGAAACAAAAAACAAACGAAAGTTTACAAGTTGTTACACAGAAAATAAACAAGGGGAGAAGAGGTGATTGAAATAATCAATCAATGTGATCAATTGAATCGGACGCTTGTAGGCAGTTTTTCACTGTCCAAGATTTTTCCATCTTTGATAGCCTGAAAAGAGTAGGTCCATCAATCTCTTTCAGTTTGAGTTCTAAGTTAGCCAAGGATTTATACAAGTTTAACAGAACGGCCAAATACCGATTAAAGCTACATAGTATAGTATCGAATTCGTATTCCTTGTGCACGCCTCAATCTGGATCTCGTTAGGAATGGACTATGTATAGAATACAGCAAAAGAATGAGTGGGTGGGTGCTGCCGGGTACAGGAAATTCTCTTGTAGAAATTTTTGAAGTTTCGATACGAATAAGCAGCTAGGGAAGAGTAGGGATTACTTCATACCAGAGGAAATAGAATCAGACAGCTCAAGTGTAAAATGTATGGCAGAAAGAATTTAAAGAATATTTTATCATAATAAAAATAACACAACTTCTTTTAGTACCTTCTACCAATATAAACTGGTTATAGTTGAAGGTGCTTGTTTAGATGGAGAAAGTAGAGAAAGCAGTTGAGGAAAGGACAATCGCACAGGAAATTTTTTTTCGGTGTGTTTGTTGTGCCAAGTGCAATTTCCGCTTCTCATTCTTAGACGAGGCTTCTGCGTTGCGACGGAATAATTTAAACTCGACAAGAAAATACGGACTTATCAATTCCAATACATTGAATAGAGAGTTTCCCTGTTTGCCAGAAAAAGTCAATCTGAGTAACCGAGTGTTTTTAGTACTTGTAGTTGTAGTTGATGGAATACGCCAGAAAAGTTACTTCTACTTTGTTGTGTAGTATGTGTATCTGCATATTGCTATTGCTGCTTTTCCTATTTTATCTAGATATTTAGATGTGGAATATTTCTAAATAATCCATTCAGCCAACTTTTTGCTTTACTTCAGATGCACGATTAAATAAAAACCTTGTTCCAGATTTCATCAAGACTACAAACAATTTAAATTTTTCAGGTTAGAACTGTTCAATAAACATACGCTTGCATGCAAAAGTTTCATGAATACCTGATGCCATTGGCGTTTTTCGTTCTTATTTATTATTAAGCAGTAGTAAAAGGGATCAATCGATGTTTTCTGGGATTGCCTAATTCAAATTCAAATTATAATGTTTCAAATGACATGCGGATATTAATATTTCAAACGACCTGTCCTTTCTTATCCAAAGAAAGCTTTATATTCGCTTAAAATTGTTGGGAAATTTCATCACTATTTCATTGTGTTTGGAGTAAAACTCAACTTTTAGGTGCTAAGAAGCCCCTTTCCAATTTTCAACATGGATTTACAGTACGATAACACTTTCCAAGAGCTTTTACTTTTAATTCAATAGAAGTGCCCAAAATTGTATGCTGCTGCTGTATGGAGGAACATTAAATAAATTAAATAACATTCGGAGAGTTTGAAAATATACTAAAGCTGTTTTATTCGAGCACAACCAAAACCTGCAGACCTCCTAAACGTTAGAGGAGCCATTTGGCATGGAAATTGCGAATCAAATCGATTCTACAACAATGTATTGAAAATGTAGTTGAAGAAATAAGTAGGTAAAGGCTGCAGACAAGAGTGAAAGCGCTTCGCATTTTCTTTAGGTGGTGTTCCAGTTGGTTACAAATGTTTCTCTGAACAAGCCTCGAGTAGTAGTGAGATTCACAATCACAATACAAATTATTTTAAATTCAATCCATTTACTACCTCTATTATGGCCTTAGATGTTTCATGTTTCATTTATATTAAATTTCTTACCCCTTTCATGCACAGCTTACAGCCTGCGTATCACAAGCACGAATCCCTCAAGTTCAATACAATATAGACTTACGTAGGTACCTAACCTCTCTATTTTATTCATGTAAATATAATTCAAAATTTGTATTCAATCTTATTGATGTATATGGTATTTTCTAGGAAGGGTAAAAGATAAATTTTCGATAAGATTTGCAACCATACAAAACCTACATCGTTCTGCTTCTGTTTCTCCAAACATCGTACAGACTTCGTCCATAAATTTTATTCAATTGACTCTAATTTAATGAAAAACATTACAGGTTCACACAAGCATACGGGAAATGGTCGGACATCTCTAGTCAAGCCGTTTATAGTGCTCAGTTTACAGTACAATTGCTTTGTCTTGAAGCGCCACTTATCTTCCTTGTACATTTTCAGTAAATCTTCTGCAGGGACAGTCAGAAGTTTGATTTGAAAGGTACTAAGTAGAGCGTAATATAAAAGGTAATAGACGAAAGTACATAAATTACTCAAGTCCTAGTGGCCGGCTGCCAGCCAGTGTGCCAGTCCCATAATGTAGTCTCATAAAAAGGTAAACAGTGCAAGACATTTATTATCACACTGTCCGTCTCCTACCGTGCCAGTAGTAATGTAAGCATACTTGCCACGGTCTTGGACCTCGTGGACTTGATCAATGGATAGGTAGAGAAAGAAAAAGCTGGAGTTTCTGCTAATGCATTTAATATCAGAATAATTTATCATTCCAATGGACACAAACGTAATAACTTCTCTGTGGCCTTTGCATATCGATAACTAATGAGTATTGCAGTTGGTGTTAAAGTTTTATGAAGCAAGGTGACCACCCCCTCTTCTGTACATAAAATAACCAATTATTAAGGTTATTTAATAGGTTCATTCAATTCCTTGGCTTTCTTTTCTTATAAAATAGCAGCTCATTTGTTGGCAGTGAAATAGGGTTATTATTCAATAGTGGGCTTGAAATGCAGGTTGTGGTTGGTAGTAGATGGCCTGGCAGGGTCGCTAGCTGATTATATGGAAATAAAATGATCGATTGCCCTACTTCAATTCAGACCTCTCCATCCTTATAATTATCAACTCGATCATTTTTTTGAATGCACTGCCAATGCCCCGCTGCTGCTAGCTGGAATTAAAATTTCGTAAAGCACGTAAAGCAAATACTGCGTGTTTGCCATCATTAATCCAACACATAGAAGCATACTGTTTCTCTTCAGTAGACACACTGAATACCTACCTGCTCACCGGTAGAGGTATAAGGGTAAGAAATGTAGCAAAACTTTTCGTCAGTTCAGTACTCACGTTGACAAACAGAAAAGTAGAGTTGTGTGCTTGAAGGTATTTTAAGTGAAAGTCCCCAATTATACTAAGCAAGAGGAAGTACATATGGCATAAATTACTTAAAACTAAGAGACCCACCCGGTAAGAAAAAGAAAGAAACGGTTGAAGAGGGACGTTCATTAAAACCTTTCTGAGAACTTTCTCTAGCGAGATGACAGAGCTTTTATTTTGTATATACTGAACCTCTGTCTTAAATGTAGGTAGGGCGTAGTAGCCAGATAAACTATTGGTATACAGCATACCTTCCCTTTCTCTGTATGATGATAGAATATAACTAGTTTTTAAATTAATGTACACAGGTAGCATGGAATTAAGAAAAGTGTTCATTCACAAAAGTAAGTTCTAGCCCGAAGAAACATTTCCAGAAAACCAGACCGTCTGCCGGATGTAAAGATGAAAATGAGGAAGAAAACTTAGGATGACTTTAACTTGGCTTGAGTTGACTATTCTTTATGGTTGAAAGTTTTGCTAACTGCTCAGAAAAAGCTTTGCGTATATATATGGTTTTAATAGTATTTGAGAAAGAGAGAGCGAGAGAGAGAGATCTTAAAGTACAAGATATCGTTTTAGAGTTTAAGAGAGCTTCAGCTGCAGAAAACATAAGATGCCAGCCAAACCGACCTAGCTTCCCCCATAAGAATGAAATTTTAGCGTATTGTATTGTCCCTCGCCCCTGCACTACGACGACTTGCTAAACTTTAACATTACAAGACGTCTTGCCTTCCCTTTGTAAGTACATATGAAGGCATTCAAGGGACGGGTAGTTACAGAACATCTGTAGCCAGATAATAATTTGGGCCAAGTGGTTGTGGCATGAGGCGACCTGGCTCCACTGCCACTACTAGGCATTAGTCAAATACTACAAGTGTGCTACCAGTCAACGATTATAATTTCGTGTGACGTTTATCTAAAGAGGGATTTTTTCCAGTACCATTCTTTGAACTTATATTTTACATTATTTATCATGTAATCCCCAAAAAGAAGTCTCTGTACTCGTTTTAGTTTCACTTTTTGTCGACTTCAACTGAAATTTTGCAAAGATGAAGAGATGGACACTGTACATTATTCCTTGTAGATCTATTGTATTGTATAAATGTGTTTCTCAGAAGGCTGTATTTTGTAACTACATTAAAAAAGACAAAGTAGGTATTCACTGTAAATCCGCTCTTTTAGTGCTTTTTGCAAGTATAGAAAATGGCCGCAGCCTTAAACCCGTGTAATGTTAAAAACTCAATGGAGATTTGACTCCTCGCACGCAAACACTACTTACTTACGCAGCAAGTAAGTAAATGATATCATTTCTTCCCACGTAGGGCTAAGAAACTGAAGTTGGGCAAACGTCTCTGTAAAACTAGACTATCATCTACTCAATCTCAATTTCCTTCTCGTAACTTGTCCTTTCTCGCTCTTAGATTTCTCAGATATTTTAAAGGTCCATATTATCGTTACATTTCACTGGTTCCTGGTCACTGCTGCTGGGATGTTCACTCATGAGGGAATGAAATAACACTCTGGTCACTCCCACTCTTCCATCTCACTCAACAAATTTCTCATCAGATAAGATTTCAGTTAGACTTCCTTACCCATTCAGTTGACTTTCTCTCTCTCTCTCTCTCTTTCTCTTTCTGATCCTTTTTCAATAGTCATCACCGGAGTCGTCATTTCCTCAAGCTATTTTATTATACGGTCAATAGACATATAATGTTGCTGTTCAACAATGTACCAATGTTCAATATAGGACTTTCCCTCATCTATTTGAGTTTGTTTCTAACGAGGCATGTACTCATATACTTATGTACAACTTAATGAACTACTGATTTATAGTTTAACGTTTAGAAATCAAAATTGTCGAGGATTGGGTTTAAAACTTTAAACGTTTATAGAAGCATTTCAAGCTTTGTTAGCTGTCGAGAAAACAAACGTAAGTAATTCCATACTGATCTACAGTACCATGAAATTGGTATTCTTGGAAAGATTACTTGGAAAGGATTCTCCTTACTAGTATCAAGATGATCATGACCCACCGCGGAGCTTTTCCAGCCTAACGGATGTGAGTAAGTAACCTTTGATCTACTAATGTAGATAATTTTTTTTATTACTGCTCTGAGAAGGAAAGGGTGATTCCTTAAAGCTGAGATTCGGAGAAAATCCTCTGATTTCCTACTCGTAAGTACATTTAACGTTTATTATCTTGCATGCCTAGCTCTGGTGTCCTCATCTCTATCTTTTAGTCTATATGATCCTTTTACTGGGTAGAACCAACTAGAATACAGTACCAGTACAGAAGAACACAACATACAGCAGCCGCGTCTGCAGGTTTGATGAGATTGATGTTCGCAAATTAATCTGCGGGTAGCCACGGAGAGACTGGAGAAGACAAGAGAACATCTTGGCTTGAAGCTTCCACCCGTCTGTCTTTCGAGGGATCGAAGAATCCCATATCAAATAAGAAGACGCATAAAAGGGCAATGGAAATGATCCCAACCAGCAAGTTAAAGCTACCTCACGCTCTACTTTAGTGGATACTTCTTAAAAATCCACCAATATACATACAAATAAATAGTTTTTAGAAATCCCTGTTCTTTACGTGAAATGTCTTCCGGCTCGGCAAGCAGGAATGGAATGGTAGTAGATGCTAATACTCATAACTCAAGCGTAAAGCTAAACTAATAAATGTCTACAACAACACAGCACCCGTCCAAAAGAGTGTATAAGTAAAGGTATTAAAATCGGAACTCATGAAACATTGTGTAATCCACCCACGACTACCACCCACCCACCTTTGTAGTAGCACCAGTGAAGGACAGCATATACATTTATGCATACATGCCAAACCACATTAACCAGCTATTTCACGACACAAATTGGTAAGGCATGGAATTATTGTACTTGTTCCACACATTGTAACCAGAGCAGATGTGTATCTTAAATTATTATCTTATATTAGACAAAGTAATTTAGTTTAGTTTTAGTTAGTTACCCGTGCCAGTTGGACTCTGTAAACTACTAAAACAACAGTAACAAAAGAACAGTGTTTCCTCTTTAGTAAGTAAGAAATGAAGTTTGATCTTGAGTTGTTATAATGAGAAACTATATCTCACAGGATGAACTAAACTAACTCTTGTTTGTTACTCTTTTCTCCCTCGCCCTGATCCGATTGTCTTTCTTTACTTTGTTTTGTTTCACTTTCACTCAAGACCGAAACAACGTACAAACGTACTATGATTTGCTTCATCTACTCGTCGTCATTTCTCTCTGCTAATGTAGTTTCACTGGACGAGGGAAATTCCTGGAGGATATTGAATAAGTTGAGCAAAGAGCAGAAGTATGCCATTGGAATAGAAATGCCCACGATAAGAAATAAACTTTCTTATGGCGGTTGCCAGCAGCCTTTCATGTCTCTGGTTTATTGGCTGAGTCTTTTGTGTTCTATTTCTTTCTCGTATGTTCATTACCAACTCTTACGAAATTAATATTTGTTGTACTACCTGTATTTATTTACTCAAAAGGTGTAACCAGGGTTTGGTTGTAGTTTGTAGTAAGTTTACAATATGATATTGCACTTGGGAAAGAATTGTATTGAAATTTTCTGGTTAATTTAATTCGTCACATGTAACTAAGTACTAAGGGAAAATTATGCTTAGTTTATTTAAACGTTCTTACTTGCAACGAAGAAATAGCATATGCAACCACAGCATAAAATCAACCAAGAAGGGATTTGCCATGCTTAATTGAAGACAAGAAGAATGCGTCATTCATTCGAACCATTTATATTTGAAGACTCCCAACTGCAGACAAGGCAGTCGGTTCAATAAAATGCATCTGGGATTTGAAATAGAATAAAAGATCAGCAGATATAGGAAATGTAATTAAATTGTGATTAGAACTCTTTTCATTCATCGTTGACTAGAGGCAAAGAAGGCACACCCCTTCTTGTGTAATTTGGTATTATTACTACGCTTCTGTTCATCTTGCTAACTAACCCTGCTCTTCATATGTAACTAGCCTCAGGACTTTCTCTCAGGGATCTATTCAAGCTGAACTGGATCCTTTCCGTTTTTGAAACTAAACACTGCTGTTGCCAACTATATTTTCTCACGTTGTAATTAATTTTCTACAGAAGGCGAAGACGGGATAACTCAATCTTAAACTTTCTCTTAAAAGATTAGAAGTAATGTGAACGGGACATGGGATTATCAATATTTATCAGAGAAGGAATTTATGTTATGTAGATATGAATTTTATTTAAAGCTGAGCTTCAATGGTGCATTTCGATAAATAGATAGATATTATGAAATTGTACACTTTTCGGTACTGTATTAAGTTTTGCTAATTTAGGATATCAATACAAAACATTTATACTGAGTAGCGTAAACTTGGCCAATAGCAGAAGCAGATATACAAACTAAACTTTCACGGGTGACGGGACGGGTATTGAACTGACAAATTACCACTCATTAGATAATTTTAAATGATTTGGAAAAATATGTACTGTACGATTTAAAATTATCCCGACTCGAACTCGGAAGACTGCAAATACAAGTAAGTTTAATAAAATATTTATAAAACTCTAAACCATATAAATACTAACTTTGTTCAAAGTTATAAATCTTCAAGTATAGAATACTACCAAAAATGAATGAAAACTTCTGTAATACAATAGATTCACCGAAAACAACAATAATAATTGGTACTTCTAAGCATTTAGTGATGAAAATTGTACGTTCAGTTGGATTCGAATGAAACAATTGCTTATGATTAGACGCTTTACAGAAATTGCAATTTGTGTCAGTTCATGTAAGTTTAAAAGAAGAATCAGTATATCGTTTTTCTTCATCATTATTTTAAGAATAATCAATAAAATTAAGCACGTTTTTCTTCTTATTTTTGCTTCAAACACTATGAATCGGAGCTATTTCTTTTAAAATGCGGCTCGGGTAATGTTAAATGTCGAGCAAAGAGAAATCATTGAATTCATTCAAATTCGAAGGTCTATGCACTGCACCCAAGCGAAGACATTACAATTTGTATACTTCGCTTCATGCAAGCCTTGGCTGGGTGGTTGAGTGGTTCCTTCCAAGGATCGCTTGACTAACCCTTCACCTTCAGTTGAGAAGGGGGGCGTACAGAAATGGTTGATATTAGTAGTTGTATGGATTAAAATGGTATTTTCACCTCTGTTGGGCCAGGGATTCTAAGTGGGGTGGCCATTGCCTGAAGCAGAGGTCTCACCATGGAAGAGGCCCAGGTCCCGGAGGTGAGTGCGTGGGAGTTTCACACTCGAGAGTTACTAAATGCAATCCTGGGCACCTAGCCATGTGTCTCTCATGAGCACATTTGTTGTGGGTGCTATGCAACTAACCAGAAATAGGAAAGACCCCAATAGGTCTATATTGACCTGCGCCGCAGGGTTAAAACCCGCCTCTTAAAGCATACATAGCTTCATATAGTTTTCTCTCCCCTTAACTTAATTTGAAGACATTTTCAATCAAACATCATTTATAACACGATCTCATTAAAATTTCCCAGTTCCTACTTGAAACAGGGAATTGACGACGATGCGATGTCGTTGAGTAGGATAAAAGAATTTTTACCCTTTCACTGTCGAGCTGATATCTAACTTCAACTTTTAATCACTCACTTCCTAATAAAGCCAGCTAGTTTCGTTCGTCTCCGTTCTTTCTCATTTTAATGAGGGTGAACAGTATCTATAGTAAGTATGAGCTGGCCTATGGAACTTATCTAAAAAGTACACCGAATATAAGATATTTCATTTTCCCGTGTCCATATTACCTATATAATTATATCGTGGTGTTTAGATTATGTAGACGTCCTTGTGTGATAATGAATTCCTAGGAACTATTTTACAATTCTCAAAGGTTTACAATGAGTTCGAAACATGCATGAATGGGGTGGCTGGACAGTACCGTACTGGGGCTTTCTCTCCTATAGGTTGATTTATCACTTTACAAAAACCATGTCAAGGTAGTATTAATCTAATTACAGGATTGTGCTTCCTCAAATTTCATCCTTTCGTTAGGACAATTAAATAGAGCTCTAGACGATATGCTACATTAAAGTTTTGATAAATGGTTTCACTAAAAAATTCAATTGTTTGGAATTTGCCTCTAAATAAGTAAATTTCAAGCATAAATAACTGGTTTGCTTTCGTCGACTTGAGTTTTTTGTGTATTTCATATTCAAATTTTGAGATAAGTTGAAGTATCTCAGGAAATCATAGTATGTATATTCATTATGCATGCTGTTTTTGTAATCCAGAAAGAAGGATAAAGTTTTGAATGAAACCTCATCGGATCAAAAATTCATTGCCAATTAAAAGTAATAGAGGAATGTAATTAGATTTCACTGTAAGAGGTCCCTTGTGCAATATTCATACTCTGCTACTCCCCGGAGAGCTACAGGTCTTATTTTATTTTTGATAATTTTAAGCATTGGCAGACATACCTAAAACTCCAAACTGTGAATGTGAGCAAGACGCGTTTAGCCTACGTTTGGTAGGTAAATATCCCACAGGAATGAAATGTGAACGCATACATACAAGAGTAGATTTGAAAAGGGTTGTTTTTCATACTTCAATAACATTTATATTTGAGGGTTTACCATTTAAACAGCAACTGGAAATATAACTGTCCACTGTGTTGACAACCTTACCATAACATCTTTTGGTTCCTGCTGCCCAAAGTCTACTACAATACCAGGTTAGTTTAGGGAGTGGGAGTGTAATTCCGTAGTAATAAAAGGCTGGATTAATTATGAAGAAATCGTGTGGGAAACGATTTAAATTCCGTAGAGAAGGGCAATATACTAATCCCATTAACTCAGCTGTAAGATAAATGTTCAAACTTGGTAAATGGACAATTTACGTGCAGGGGTCTATCCGTCACTTAGAAAAGTCCTTGTTACAAAAAAGTTATTACGGAAGAGGGGTTAACCGGTTTCTGAATCTCGTTACTCCTTTTCAGTGGGAAACGTGTATCATATCCCCAGGTAAAATTGCATATTTTTAATGAACCATATTCCATTTGAGTCATAAATGAACAAAATGATACTGGGGTTATTGTTCAAGCAAATAAATGGAAAGTTAGTCAGTAGGATATCAGGATCCCAGCAGGAGTGGTCCTCCAATTGAAACCGTTTACTATTCCATGCAAATGATACTTTCTCTCTCTCACCTAAACCACTGTACTGTTTTCTTCCTGTTTAGTCAGTTCGCGTACATATTATATTGTATCTACTTCACATGAGGTTTGTCAGCGGGACCAGACTAACCCAATGCAATGTGACATATGCCAATCTGGTTGACAGGTCTTGATTCGAATATGCTTTACGTTTTACTGGTTAGGACTTTGGTTCCGTAACACTTATTCATCATTCAACAAAAACATTGTGCACAATAGAACACAAAGGGAATACATAGAAGTTTAACTTACAATGAACATCATCGTCCTCAATACCGTTGAATAGAAAAGGGTCGTCATTTTGCCTTCCTTCCTTATCACCGTGGTCTGAGTCATGTGCCCCTTCCAATAGGACGCTGACCTGACCCCTGATGTTATGCTCAGGAGAAGAACGGTCACTACTGACAGAGGATGTAGCACTCCGTGGTCCATAATACAAAAGAATTACAAACAACACCAGGGAGTAGTTTCTACAACAGTTTCTTCCATACATTTTTCTCCAAGTCATTCTTAATATTGGCATATTTCAGAAAACTAGAGTTCGTAATAACTTCTAGGTACTTGATAGAAAAAAGATCAATAATGGTAATCGCGACCACAATCAAAGACAATTTTTAAGGACCAAACATATCAGCAACAGGCTGCTACTCCATAGCATCCCTTTTATAATAAAGTGGTAGTACGTAACAACAATAGCATGCTGTTCGGTCTACTGTGTTTGTTTGTAGTGTGGAGTTTCTAGACGATTACATTTTAAGAAAATGGTTTGGCAGTTTTGGCTAGCAAATCTACTTCCTGACCATGTTCCATGTCAAGAAAACCCGGATTGTGGGTGCACTAAACTCATGTCACTCTGGACAAGTGAAACAATCTAGTACGGCTGCAGTACAATGTTAGCTCCTGCCAGAACTTTTATATGCCTCAACACCAACAGTAGTGGTGGTTGTAGATATGCTTGCCACTTTTTGCACACTTCCTGCAAGTCTGACAGTACTAGACCGACAGAGATGAAGCTATTTGATACGAAAGCTGATTAAAGTTTGTAATTTCTTAGGAAAGTGTTTTAACTTCGGTCTTTAAGTAAAAAGATACCACATGTTCCGAAGCCACGCAAACTTTACTCGTATAGTATTTCCTATTATTATACTATTGCAGAGCTACACTATACTGTGTGTAGTATTTGGTAAAGAATTTATCAATGTATCTCAAAGATCCTTATCCACTCCTGGCTTTCCTGTAGACTGTTCAGATAAATCATACGTTTACCCAGCCACTTATTTACTTTACTTCAGCGTCTTGAATTTTTGACAGGTTAGATTATCGTTAGTAAAATTCCGTTTCCCCACTTCCATCCGGGAAAGAACTGACTGTTGAACCCGGCTACATGAAGATGATGATGACGGTGGTATAAGATTAATTTGTCTACAGGAAACTTTCCAGTCCACTAATCTAAAATGGCTGTATTATAGCGTGCTTATCTTCTTGCAGGTGTCTCATCTTCCGTCCTGCCAACCCTTTTGATCAATGTTTGTGCATGTAAGTAAATGAATAGCTATAAGCGTCGGCACTTTCACTTGGTCTTTCTTTCCCTTAAAGCTTTATACACAGAAGTTCCCCTTTATGGGCGACACAATGGTTTACTTGCATGCATTCTTGTACTAGCCTTGAAAGAAAGACCTATTTGCTTCTGCTGGAGCGAAAATTATTTTTAAACGGGGCTGTAAGTGTCCCTTAATAAAGTAATGGGCCAGGTAGCTGTAATACAGCCCAGTAGTTATAACTTGCTTCGATTACTTAACTTTCTCTTCACCGAGGAACAGGAGTTGGATCCTAATACTCGTAGAGTCATAATTAAACATAGAATGGTGAAGTAGACTAAACAATGAACTGGGTCATAAAATATTGACAACTTTGTCTACGGTTTTTAGTTTCTCAGGTTATGTTGTTGGGCTCTCAGCTAAGCTCAGATCCTGTAAGATTTCTCTTGTTGGCCTTTTATTCCAAGTTCAAGCAGGTTTTGTTTGACGGTTGGTTGGTTATGCGTAGTACGTATACTATTTTTACTCATAACTCACATGCAGTAAATGACCGTCCGAATCATTCAAGAATACGTGAGCACGTGTGTAGCTCCAGCCGTAATTTAGGGTTGAATAGACGTGAAAACTCTGGAAAGCGAAACATAAATAAGAAATAGTTAGGTTTAGATACGCATGTAAAAACATATTTTTATACGTTATTCATTACTTACATACTACGTATAAAGTAGGCTGTATGTAAGAAAGCCTGTTTGCGCTGGGAATCGGATTTATTAATATTAAGTAATTCCTATGTCTAAAAGGAGAAACTTGGGCATTCTATAAGAATACATTACTATTAAAATATAGCCTATGACTTTCCAATATATCTATCATATGTTCATGATTTATCTAGGAATAAAATTCGACTGACCCAGAACAAAAAGAAGCAGTGGACTTCAAGACAACACAAAAGAATACACAATAAGCTTCATAAAACGAAATATTGTGAAGGAACTCTGCATTCATTCTCTCTCAAACAAGTTCGCAAAAACAGGAAAAAAGCACACTACAGTTGCAAAAGAGCAGTGCAGTGTTACATTGTTATTTTTTTGAGGAAATTTCAGTTCCTATACCTTTTTTCTTCCCCTTCGCTATTGCAAAACTGTTTTGTTTTCTTTCCACAAAACTTTCTTTCTGCAGTCCATTCCACGAGTTAGTGTTAGATTCAAGGGACTTATAATGCCAAGACTTGTTTGCTTATGTATGTGGAAGAGTGAAAGTGGTTGCTTTATTTAAGCCTTGGATTTCTCATCTCCGATGTTAAAAAAAGAGGAAAAGGAAGTACCAAGGAGCATAGAGACTTCAGAAGAAAGCTGCAAATTCTCATGAATTTTAAGCCAAAACTTGTTTTTTCCTATTACGCAGTCAGTTCAGAGATAAGGATGAAGATGAGTTGAGAAGGATTTCTGATTTTCTATCTCGTCTACGACTAAGAAGCGGATTCATAGTCCGTATACATATTTACAGAAATACAGAAATAACAAACTAGTCTATGTATTTGGCAGCACTTCCTCTTTCTCGTAATATATTTCCCTATTTACATCACCGGGTATTGGGGTTCTAGTGAAGAAATAAGACTTTGTACCACTGTTGATATTCCCCTCAGTAGTTTTAAGAATGCAGCGTGTTTAAGAGTGTTAGTTCTATGTACTAGGAGGAAGTTGTACTGTTGAAAGTAAATTAGAAAAGGATTTTCTCCGCAGAGAGTAAAGCCATCATCTCTCTCTCTAGAGTCTTCCTGGTATTTGTGCAGATATGTCTTGACTTGACTGCTAAATTTTTCAAAGTCCGTTTAACAAGAGCCGGAAGTTTTGTTAGGTATTCATTTGGCACCAATTTTTGATAAAGTTTTCATGACTCTTCCTACATAATTTAACTAATCGCTCATGGCTCAGTAAACTCGCTCTTTGGACGTATGAAATCATAAAAAGACAACTTTTTACTTAAAGTTTATAAAAGATAGCTGAGTACTTTCTTCTTCCTCGTTGGAAAAGAGAGCAAAGAAATATAAACTTTCACCGTCTTTGTATCTACTTTTACTTTTTGGGCTTAATTCGGTCTTGGCTACAACTGGATTACAACTAGCTAATGCTGGATTCAGACAGAATCATTAAGTACGTTCATTCATTCCGGTAGACGGATAAAATGGAAGGGAGGCGTTTTAGTACGCAAACCCAATGAGTTTTTACTAAACTGGCGAACAACTTTGCCCAAAAGTTAACCTGCTATGAGATAAAAGGACTGCAACAGTTCGTAATTTCTTTCAAAAAGGAATTAACACAGCTTTACGTTTTATAATAACCAGTAACTTTATCTTTTTGATACACATTCATTCAAACTTCAATTTATTTATTTCATGTCAATATAATACCGGTACGGAGCAGCGACTTGGGGTTTCTTTACCAACTAATGGTAATAATGTCTAGTGAAGAATTTTTCCCTTGATGACATAAAAAGAGTTAGGGACATTTTATCTGTTTTCCCAATCGGCTCTACTTAAACCGAGTTAAAATGTTATAACTTTTCTCTTCTTTGCTACCGTTTGCGTTTCAAGGTAAAGTTGTATTTTAGTGATGCGAAAAGTAAGATAAGACGATGGCGATAGAAGAACTCAATGCAGTAATTTTCTACAGGTTTTTCTGGCTCTTGGGACAGTTTCTTGAGCTAATGGAAAACTAATGTTCCCAGCTGGCTGGACAGGGTTGAGTTTATATGGCAAATATAGATATAGCACTGATTTAGGGAGTATTGCCTTAATTTTTCTTGCACATTTCATTCTTTCAATAGTACACTGGAATTGCAGCCTCAATTTGGATCACATTTGTTGTGGATATTTATGTACTTTAGGTGAAGTGTAATACAATGAGTAATGGTGGCAAATGGCGATCAAGATGAGAATAGCGCGATGGTGATTATGATAAAAGAAAGGAACATATGCATTTCTTCCAGCTTAAGGTTTTATACATGGACACGGTAGACCTTTACTCTTCACTTGACTTGAGTATTTGTATCCTTCCTTCTTATCGGGATGAGAAGGATGAGAAGTAGAACAAGCTACAAATCGTTTGTTGGGACAAATAGTCGTTAGTATTTTTGATGTTACGGTAGTGTAGTCTGGAGCTGTTGCTGTAAATATTATGGTCTTGTAGTAGTGTAGCAAGTCCCTTGACAGGTTTATGATAGGAGACACTTGTAATCTGATATCTATCAAACAGAGTGGAAATGCCAAATAGCTTATTGGAATATGTGGAGAATGTTACAAACTATCAAACACTTTATGATGATGATGATTTGAGGATGATTATAGTGCAATTTTTCTTGAGATATAAGTCAGTATTCCTATCAGCTTTCACCTCACGGAGAGCTACAATAGTTTATTACCATACTTATACTTAACATTTATTTATTGGTCTATTCACTAAAATCGGTCACTACTTTGTCCCGTTTTTACAACTACTTGGTTAAGCTGGTTGTCTCGAGATATAATTTTATTCGAAAATAGTTTTCGTCAGTTTGTCCCATATGCCTTTGCTTTAATAAAGCAGTTTAATAATATAACTCCTTGTGAAAATTATTTTGCACAGAATGTCGTCCAATTTTTAGAAAAATACCCATTAATTCAGCAAGAGAACAACTGCCTTAGTATTAAATCGAGAGGGTGATGCGATGATGGTAATGATAATGGAATTTTTATTGTAATAAATTTTCGAGTGGGAGTATGTATGTAGGGTATTTATTTTGGATAACTTTCACCAGCAACCCACTAAGTTCAAAGGTTTTGGCTTTTTGATAATAAAAAAGGACATTGCAGGATCCCACGTATTGCAGCTAGTCACTAGTTACGGTACGAGAGAGCGAGAGGGAAAGAACGAGGTGCTTTCTCCCCGTGGTTCAGCGGACGTATGTGCCTCGTTCCTTTAGCTTTCTATGTTTTATACAAAAATGTTCTCAGCAGCAGTAGCAGTAGTGAGTAGTAGTGGCAGCAGTCTTCTACCTTGCATATTTCTGATCCCATGGCATATAATATTACAAAGCTTAGCTGAAGTAGTTACAACCCCTGGTTGTAGTAATAGTAGTTGTAGATTGGCAGCAGAAGGAGTGATAAGGTAGTGAATTATATTGTATTATATTGATGCTTGGCTGGCAGAATGATTACGATAGTTCGTTGGTTACTCTTACTGCACATTTCTGTTGTTTGACTGTAGTGGCATTGGTGCATGGCTCTTTAAATATGGGAATGTTTCAGAGAGGCAGTAAGGCTTTTGTTATGTTATGTACCTTGCTACAGTTGCATAGAACGTTAATTTCGATTTTACATTCTGAACAACTACGGCTTTTTGCATGGAGGATTTTTGGTACATAGCTTTAAGGTAATGTTTGATGGAATATGCATAAAGCACTCTGTAACATTCTTCTTTGTGCAAATGTAAATGCATATACGAGAGAAAGGGAAAGTTAGACATGGAGAGAGAGAGAATGTGTACGAAGAGTAATTCTTGTGACTATTTGATCAAAGAAACCGGTATTTCTCTTGGATGTTTTGAACCATTCTAAATTGTGAGAGTTGTTTAGTAACATTCAAAGAGAGATATAGATATTTGGAAGTGAAGTGGCGGTTGGTCAATATGCTAAAAACTAGAATAGTACAGGATGTAGTTTGTGGAGGAAGGTGTTGGTAGTAGAAAGTAGAGTATTACGTGATATTCCTGCATTTTGAACTTATGAAGGCACTTGCAAATTCTTGTCATAAAGAGGATCCTTCTTAACAATTTCATGATTTCATGCATTCTACTATTTTCAAACACTGATTTACATTTTCATCCCAGGCATTGAAGTTGATGTTCATTATATTTTGCAATGCTGTTGTAAATATTACATTTTACTAATCAAGTAAGTTCAAACAAAAACTTGGACACCATGATATTTTTTTTAAGTTTCTTATCCCAAACGCTCCGTTCCTTCCCCTAGTAAGATTACCAGTAACTTGGAAAAAACCATTTTTTTGATAACTATACGAATACCTAATATTTGTTTCCACTATAATTTGTTTCCACTAGTTGATAGTGAACTAACATAAATGGATTCTACATATAAAATATAGTTGATATAGTAATTCAAGTTGATACCTCGTGTTGTAAGCTTTTTTCACCTTGCAGTACGAAATAATTAAAGCAGGCTGTGGCTATTATCCGACTAATCAAGAGCCGGATGCATACTTTATTATTATTAAGCCAACTCTCACGAAGGAAAAAAGCACGTGCAAAAAGATATGTAACTTATTCATGCAAAGTTGCGGCTATTTCACTTGGGTAGAATATTTCATCACCTAGCCACCATTACGGATGGCTGACGGCGTGAGATATTGAACTTCACATTATTATAGTAAATACGTCTTGCTGCACTGTATCCTGTTTCCCTGCTTTCTCCCCTTGTTGCCTTCCATGCAAACGTATCGATGAAGAGGTTGTGGTGAAACGAATGAATGAATTCGAATAGTATACTATTGTGTAACTTGTTACTCTCGTTCTTTGATGTGCTGCACACTACTGGTTCATCTAGATATTTACAACTTGAATAAATATTTACCCCTATTTAAACCATATCTTCTAAGTTGAGCTCATCCCACTTTATCTTCACTCGAAAGATTAAAAGGATACTTAATATATTGCTTTAGATTTACATATGTGAAACGACTACGCTATATCAGTGAACCTCCCTACATAAATATAGGAGTAAGGATGGAAGCAAATAGGCTATGTGATAAGAATTTCCACTAAACCCAAGAGATAAATGTAAAAGTAGGGATAATATATATAAATAGCAGTACTAAATGTAATTTATATCTCCTACTCTCTCTTTCTTCATTCCGCATAAATACAGAAGGGTTTTGCCACGGTCTGTTTAAGTTATACAGTAGCTTGATTCAATACTGTGGCCAAGCTCAATAGAAAGGAGGAAATATTCCGCCACCGTAACGTGCAGTACGAACGAACGATACTTGAAGTAAACACACGGAGTATACCTCGTAGAGTAGTGGTTGTTGGCTACTTTGAGCACAATAGGTTCAGAATGCCATGCCTAATCTAATTCCAATTTCTCACAGACACTCAAGGGTAAACTACACCAAGAACTAGAAATGTGAGCGAAAGCCTTGATAAAGATAGTATACGGTAAGCTGTTTTCTACTAAATATATACATTAAGCAGGAGAAAAAGAATTTTGAGCTGTTGTTTGCCTTCAACTTCATATTGTATCTTTAGCTATGATGTACTGCTCAATTTTTTGCAACTACTTCCAAAGGCCTCGCCTGACACTCAATACTTCTCTGACCAATGCAATAAAGCGATTGATTGTATCAGAAGAGAGTTAAGAAAGGCAGGAAGAAAGTAAGTTGTTTTTCCATAGCTTTCTGTAAAAGTCAGATCAGTCCTACTGGTTTTGAAAAGGTTCTACCAGCAATCTAAACTTTTCCTCCGATGTCAGCATCAAAAAACACGTACATGTAAAAGTAAAGTGAAGAAATGAGTCGACCAGGCCCATTTCTTGTAGATAAATATCTACTTCTACTATGTATATACGCACGTACCTACCTACCTACTGAGTGCTCAATGATTGCGAATCTCGAAAGGAATTTGGAAGATTTCTTCTTTTATCTAAGGGTGTTTGAAAGTTCACACAAACGCTTTGGTAGATAGCTATAAAAAGTATGTTGGTGGGTAACGCGTTAAGAAAAAGTTTTTTAACTACTACCTAATCGTAACTTGGATAAGTCTATCCTTTCAAGCAAGGATTGTACTACTTACTTCCTGAATCCTTTTATAAAACAACTATCTAGTATATCAGAAGGAGAAGGCAGACACTGGTAAATACAAATTGGTTTAGTCGCGATGCTCGTTAAACTATCTAAAGGTGAAATGGTTACATGCGTTTGAAGGCAAAGTATTTCTAGACGAAGTCGTAGTCGTATCAAGTCGAGCTAGGACTTTTTAAAAAGTTGGTACAGTATGGGAGAAAAGGATAAATAAAGTACATTTTTCCCAGTGAAACGAGCTCAACTGTCTGTGCCTTTTTTAACTGGCGGAATGATATATATATTTCATAGATATTATATTTATTTAGTTTAGGTTAGTACAAAGAAACTCGGTTCAAGACAGGGACCCAAGCCAGGCAGGATACTTGTTAGTTATATAGGACTTTTGAACAGTTTTTGGTCTCTTTTTTAGAAACTATAGAGAGAAAATCAGAATCTTGGGATACGAAGGGTGAGGAATACTCTGACTGGGCTGGTTTGTCTCGTCGATTTCTTATGCACGATTTCATACCGTTGAGAATTAAGAATGGAGAGAGAAAGCAAAGGGATTGGGAAGGAGAAACTGGTAGAGCGTAATATCATTTGGGAAGACGATTTTTCACTCGGCGAGACAATAAAAAAGACAAATTTATTGGATCTTTTATCGTTTTATGAAACTAGTAGGTAGTAGTAGTTTTAGCGGTGGCAGTAGTGGGTAGGGCTGACCTGCAAACTCCTCTGTGATTTTATCATTTTGAATAAAGAACCTTTTCAAATATAATCTGATAATGAATTTGATCCAGAGTTTGTAATAAAAACCGGTGGAATTTCATTCCGCTAATGGACCAATTGTGTCCATTCTTGGCAAGTAGAATTGAAAGGAAATCACCAAATGATTGCACGAACTAGTCTTAAGAACACCCATTTAGCGGAATAATTGAGGAGAAAACTCATTCATCCCCGCACCTATGGATCCTGTTATACTTACACCCATTTGGTTCTTCATTCCATTCGAAAATAGTACTTGAGGCAGGAAAATTTAATATGTCAGTAAGATTCAATGCAATAGTTCAGAAGGAACTGCGGTTCATATCAAATAAGACTATATGTTTGAGATCCCAATGTTGACTTTCTTATCGATCTTGTAATAATAGCTCCACTTATTCAATAAAAGTTTACTTTAATTTCTACCTTTTCTCACAATCGGAATATTAACTGAGATTTTCGCTTGAGTTTTGCAACTAAATAATAGAGCTGCAGAGCTGCTAATTAGAATTCCCTTTGCTTTAGCATTCTAAAACCTGATTAGAAGTTATTTATAATTCATAAATTCCATTTAGACTAACACTAACTTTCAAGCCCCTTGAGCGGTTTAAAACTTTTACCAACTGTGATAATGCGAGTGAGGCCATTATCTTATATTCTGTCTGATGCAATTTACTCTTTATGTATTGTATTTCTTCACACACAACTTTAGCACTATACATCTAGTTTATAAATGGATGACGGATATGACCTTTTCTAAACAAAATTTAAAGAACAGTAAAAGTTTTCTTTTCCATAAAATGAAATTCAATTTACGACTATGATAAAAAAAAGAACATAAAGACTAAAGGTTTACCTATAAACCGATCAAATTGCGTTACATGCCCGTAGAAGGGATTGCGGAAGCAGCAGCTCCGTTCCCCGCTTGCATAAGATTTACCTACCTCTTGCGTCAATTTCATAGTAAGGACGTAAAGAGGGACATTAATTTAGGAAAACTTCTTTAAAGCAACTTTCCTTGTTAAAAGTGTGACCAAACCATGAACCATTGCCGTGGTTGGGTTGTGTCTACGTTTCTCTTACGATGACATAAATACAACCCCTTTTAGGGTTAACAAGCTGGCTGGGTGGGGTACTCCATCCTTACTTTCTTCGCCAAACTAGTTTAGAAGCTTTCAACATCCCGGCTGAACGAATATCCTATTTATTATTGCTACTTGATACTTTTACTGGGGAATCGTTACATGGCTCAGTTTGCACAAAGTAAAATTGGGAGCGCGGCAGGACGTCCCACTGCTAGAGGTTCCTTACGGCAGGTCCCACGGTCGGAGGTCTCGCTGCTGGAGATCCCTTAGCTCCCTTACGGCTGGGGATCCCTAACGGCTGGAGGTCCCTTACGGCTGGAGGTTCCAAACGACTGGAGGTCCCAAACGGCTGGAGGTCCCAAACGGCTGGAGGTCCCTAACTGCTGGAGGTACCTTACGCCTGGGGGTCCCTCCGACTACAAAGATGGGGTTAGGGTTCCGCTATTACCCCCCTGAACGGAAAAAGCACAAATTGGCCTTCCCGGGCCGGGGCGTGCAGTGTTGCCAGCATGGTGTTGGGGCAGTAAATACCGCCTTGGTAGATGAAGTACTGTGGTGTAGTTCTTCCCCCTAAGAAGATCTGATGGTGTAGGTGTTACCCCCTTAGGGAGATTAAAGTAAAAAGATGTTAGCAGACCTGGGGAGGGGGGTGACAGTGGGGGGGGGGTGACCGTGCTGCGACCTGGGGACGGGGGGTCTGACCTTGTTTGGCAGCCCCAGGGGGTTTATGTACGGGCGGAGATTGGGGTGACCCGCGCGGCGAATTACAGTTGAATAATTTATCATAATAATTTAGTGCTAAATATCAATGAAATATATGATAGCTGTAACTTCCTGACTGTTTCTGAGAGGTCAAAATTTGTACTGTTTTAAAATGCATTCAAAGACGTTGTATCTGGTAAAATTGTTTTTTCTGCTCGCTCGGAAGAGAAGATAATGCCTCTTATG
>JAQFZX010001618.1:0-27020 GCA_034682405.1 Hydroisotoma schaefferi | reverse complement strand
TAGGCGTGATTCTCACTTGGCCCCAAACTGGATAAAAGAGAAAGTCGACGGCCGCGAACTCGATGAAAGAGAAAGTCTTACAACTGGGCCTTAATGCATCCAGTTACACTTTGTATGACAAGTTGACAAGGGATTGGAGAAAAATCATACGTTGTTAGCTAGAAGGGTAAGTAGGAATTGCAATTAGAGTAGAAGAAAAGCATAGAAGAGTAAGTGGAATCTGAAATTGTGAGAAAGCTGAGGAAGATCGGAAGCTCGACTCCTAATCAGGGTTCTATTATAAGTTAAGTGGGGAAAAGGAGAGACAGTAATTGCAGTTTTAGGGTGGTCCTAGCAATAACAGTAATTGGACCTTTCTCCATACGTACAACTCTTTGGGTAGTTGTCACTGAAATAAATTGAGAGAGGATATTCATAGGAGAGCTGGGAAAGTGGAAGTTGTTATAGAAATGGAAGAGGAAGTAAGTGCTTCAGGTTTGGGGGAACCGAAGCCTATCGCTGCAACAGGTTCTAGTACAGCTTCAGGGGGTGGGGGCTCTGAAGGTACCCCTGGCGGGGGTAACACACCTCCACCTGGGGGTAACACACCCCCACCTGGGGCTAACACACCTCCACCTGGGGGTAACACACCCCCACCTGGGGCTAACACACCTCCACCTGGGGGTAACTCACCCCCACCTGGGGGTACTATGATGTTACCATCTATTGAAATTGGGACGCCGTCGTCGACAGGGAGACCACAGTTGTCGCCGTCACATCCGAAGGCTGATAAGACTCCTGTTGGTAGGACCATCAATCCACCCAAACTTGAAAGGTTTGTCTTGATTTTAAGAAATATAAAATATAATGGGCTCGGTTTTAAGAAAAAAAAGATTGCCCCAATTTAACCGAAAGTGTTTTACTTCAGGAACAAACGTTCCTTCTTGTAATCTGCTGAATTACCATTCAGTTGGGTTTATTTTATGTCAGCCAATGCAATCTCAGGTTAACCTAAGTTCGGTGTAGAATAAGCTGGGGAATGATAATGGACCGAATAACCATAATATCTAGTTAAACTTTGGGCATAAAGTGCCTCTCTTTGACACATAAGGTGGATATGTCCAGTCCATGGTACTAAGCGCACGTAATAAAAGTAAATTTCAAACATAACCATAAACTTTCTACAGTTTTGATGCCGTTGTAACGATATCTGTGTACCGTAGTTTTGGTTTTTATTTCCCCAATAATTACCAACCGTAAATAATTCCCTTTTGCTGTTATCTTGGTAAAATAAAAAATTAAACTGCTTTAAATTTGGCCGAGTTTTCGATTTTTCCTTTGAAGTAATAACTCCCTTAGGGGAATTCAAACGGATAATAGGGTATTTATGTGAAAGGGAATTTGTATATTCTTACGTAAATGGAAATAAAGGTACTAGCTATTTGAAATGTTAAATCTTTCACAAGATTTATTGAGTCCGACAGACATTCTCTGTAAAATGTCCTTTTTATCGGAAGAAGGAAAAATTTAATGGGATTTTGGAAATGGAGAAATTAATTCCAGGTAGCTTTTTCAATAAAGTTTACATAAAGTTGGTAGTTTTATGAGGTTTTCCAAGGGACGGGGTTCTACTCGGGGTTACTCATTAGAATGGAATATTATCCAAGGTTATAGTTATTTTATAAGACTTTACGGCTTGAAAATCCCAATATGACTGAGTATCTACTTAGGAAATTAGAAACAGTTCATCTCTTCAATTAGGGGGACCGGTTAGAAATTACGGGAAACCAGGCATATCTGGCCCCATTGAGAAAAATGGCATGACCTTCCCTATACCCTTTGACCTTCCATGTATGTCCTTACCAACGGCCCTTAGTTTCAGACAATTTTCTAAAAACTGATTCCCACTTGCACGGGTTTTTCATACTGTGCCCTAACTGTACCCAAACTAACTGGCAGGGACCTACCTAGGGGTTTTACTGAACCGGAGTTAACTGGGGGTATTTTGGGTCGAAGCGTTCTGGGATTCAGGGTTAAGCTGGTTTTTATAGGCTTTACTAACGCATTAAAAGTAAAACTCCAGGGGTCGGGGGTTTTATATTTTAACCCGGGGTATTCCCTTCGCAAACTGATTCATTCTCAGTTCAATAATATACATGTTCTAAAAACACTATGAATGGAAGTATATTTACGTCTGATAACTCGTTTAAGGACCACCCTGTAGTAGTTGGTAGGTACTATGAGCAGTTTCCTCGTACAAAAGGCACTTAGAAAGCCCATTTATTTACTTTACATTCTAAAGAGCGTTCTCTAGGGACAAACAGTCGTGTATTTATGGTGGCAAAGAGTAAAGAGTAACTACAGTCCTAACTAAGAGTACCGTTGTTAGTCCAACAAGTTGTTGTATCCAATCCAACAAATAAAAATCCCAACCATCCACCCGAATAGCTCTTGTATAGAACTAGCAACTCTAGTAGAAGTTTGCTACATCAAATGCCTGACTAACCAGGGATTAGGATTATCAAATAAAGGAACAATAGCCGCATAAAAGTAAGGAGGGAGCGTATTATAACGAATAGATATGTACTAACTACTTTTTCTGCGGAGTAAAAACTTTCTCCGGAGGAACGTTCATAGGGGAAAAAAGGTCAGGAAGTTCCCATCAAGTAAGAATCAGCCGGATGGAAGAAAAAGTTGTTTAAAAAATGTCCTAACATCCTTCCTCATTTCACCACACCCTCTACTACTCCCTTTAAATTAAAAAAAATAAGATTTACCCTTAGACTAAATTTAATAATTGAGGAAATGCAGCTCAACGAAGGTTTGTACGGAGGAGGAACTTATAGTAAATTACGAGGATTTTACTTAAAGTAAGAGCACTCTAGAGAAGGATTGGAGCTTTAACTTTTGTAGAAATGGGAGCAAAAACGGTTGAGAAAACACTCCTGTGAACTAAAAACTTCCCCTGGAGCTGTTGCAATCTTTATGCGAGGATTGGAAACGTTAAAAAATAATAATGGTAAAGGTTAGGGTTGAGATATGTACTTGTCTGTGATCCGTTAGTATAGCCCGCATCTGTGTATAAGGTTAACAACTGTACACTTTAGTTGAGAATAGCACAGGATAGGGAAAGCTGGGTAGGGGTTTTGTGGTAGAAAATACACGGAAAATATATCGAGGGTTAAGTAACAAGAAGCGTCTAATGCATGTATTACTACCCAGGAACTTTGGGCATTTGGAGGCTAAATCTTAAGGTTTCTTTTTAAGAATGAACCTAACTTGGGAATAATTTATTTGAACAGGAACAACCACTTAGTAAGTTACTCTGTTTGTTCAGTACTTAAACCTAGAGAGGAAGCTATTTAGCACTTTTACGTTTTATTTGAACACAAACGGGGATAAGGGACTGACCGTAACTTGATCCTCACTTTTGGGTTCGAATTCGAATCACCGATGGTCTTAACTGGCAAGATTGGAGATATCAGAAAAGCGGAATATATGCCGTAGAAGCTTAAAATACACCTCGGGTTATTATTACACTCTGGGGATTTAGGTCAGGTTAAGTTAGTTGATAGTTCAGTAGGTGTACGTTTAAAATGTTGAGGTACACGGTTTATTACAGCTCCGTTTTTAGTTATTGCATGTGCCTATAGCTTTCTAAAAGCTCTGTGAATTAATTAATTTTGAGGTTTAAGCTTAAGTCATTTGAGGATGTTTTTGGATATTTTTGTTGGTAAGATTGGGATAAAAGTTGGGTTTTTATGAAAGTAAGCAGGATCTACCTAGGAAAGGATGAAGTTCCGACATGATCAAGTTATGATCGATCGGTAGATGATTGATTATGCAACAGACTATCAACAACGGTAGAACCGTAGGCGAAGAAGATACAGGAGAACCTGGTTTTTATTTATTGATAGTTATTTTGTCTTAGCTTCCTGGGGTTGATTTGGGTCTTATGGGTTAGCTATGATTTTAGCATAGCATATGGAGGCATATTAGCGAACCCCCAGGCTTGGGGTAATAAAGCCCAGGAGTTGGGGTTTTGGTTGTTAAACTCGTGGGTATTTCCTTCCCTGTCATCAGCGTAGGATACAGAACAGAATGCTGGGGAGGATGAGTTTCTAGGATTCAATTATGTATTTGTGCTATGAAACCAGACTTATTTGGAATGTTCGGAAGAAAAGTAGAAAGCAATCAGAGAAAATGTGTTTTTCCAAGTGGATACCATTCCAGGATTGACATTGGTTTCAAATTTCAGGCATGATTATTTACTGCCAATCGATATATCACTGAATTGCATGTTCTCGTAAAATCTAAGGAAAAACTAGATTATATGGAGAAAGATGGAAAGGTTTGCAGAGGATTGTATGAAAACGAATGGAAACATGGGAAGAATTAGAAACTTGTATGGAAATGATTGACATTATTCTGTTAAAAGTAAGTGATCGGTTGTAACAAATTGACATTCCTAAGTGGACATTCTTAACGAAGAGGGACATTCCTTTTAAAAATTAGACCCTCTTTTTAAGAAGTAGAAAGTGTTTGCAGAAAAGGAGGTTGCAGGTTTTATGTACCTTGATCAACCCAACTGTTGAAAGGGTCTGGAGAAAGCAAATGCATGTATGTAGAGCTGAGTTATTCTAAATGGGATTTATTATTGAGAATGAAGCAGCCTACTCAAATTACAGAGCTTCATTCTCAATTCAAGAGGTGAAATAGAGACAACGGTTGATGTTGGATGTTTACTATATCCTACACTTTCCACATGGAGGTTAGGGTCAGGGGTTATAATGGGTTTTATATCTTGGAAAAGGTCATAACTGCAGGAGGGAAGCAGTATTGTGTGTATCGGTGTGTGATGTAAGGTCGAGTAAAGCTCGTGTTATGCTTAGAATGTAACCATATATATGGATCTAGAGCTGCGCTGGTTGCAGAAAAAGTAAACTCTCAAGCTTGAGATGTACGTCATGTTATTTTGTGTAGTGTAATACTAAAACATTCGTAAGCTTAAATCAGAATGTTGCTTTCCCAAGAATCACTGCTAGACGCAAAGGCTAAGATAATGGCTGGGAATTTGGGAAACTTTACCCGCAGCTGAAGTATGTTTCTGCAGTAAAATCTCAGACTCTGGAATGCCATTTAAGGCTGAATCAAAATCAGTTTATAATCTCCGACGTTTTTAAACCCGAAATGGAATGAAAATCAACCACTTTAATAACTGAAATCAAAGGGTTTTAAAAACCCTCTGAAAATCAACCATTCTATAAATCCCTAAGTTGTTTCTGCTCTGTAACCTCATGATGGCTAAAACAGTTCAAGAATCTGTACTTCACTCATTTTTTAACTAAAGCTAAGCCTTTACAACCAAGCGCTCTCAAACCAGTGTGGTTTGAAACCAAACGTTTTTAAACCAGAGCGTTCTAAAACCAAAGCACTCTTAAAACAAATGCTCTATAAAACCAAAGCATGTAAACCCAAAGCTAACATTTACCAAAGGACCTTTCACACATACTTAAAAGTAGTTACTGGAGATATTGACACTAGTTCAAATCCGGTTGGAAAAGACATTAAATTTACACTACATATTTATGCTTTTTATGACGTCCCATTTACTTTGTTGAACTAAGTTGTTCCTGTACAAAACCCACGGGAATAAAATACCGAGCATCTTTCTTTACTGTAAATGACTTTCCCCTGCTTTAAACCCCTGTCCGTTTCGTGTAATTGGCTTTGTTTAAAATATTTATTTCATTTCCATTACCAAAATTGTTTGCGATTCAATAAACCTTTCTTTGTCCGACCGATAAAGTTTGAGCCCTGTATGGATATCGAGTATACACTCTTGCTACCCATACCATTTAATCCGACACAGACAAACTATACAGATACACGTGTACTCTCATCGAGATAAGAGCTCTCATGTCAATTCAATGGCGATTTATTTACTTGACTTCGTATTGGTAAAGGTAAAAGCATTTAGGAGCTGGTCACAATCCACGAGGACCAAACAATTGCAATTTTGTACCCCATTCTCCTCTTCCTCTTCAACGTTAGCATTATCGTAAAAGTTACATTTAACGGGCATATTCAGGATCCCGTTGAATTTCCTCGTGGATTATGAACCACCCCAACTGAAGGTTACGTTACATTATCTGTTGTGTGTGAGTGCATGACTCGTGAAAGACAAGAAATCGAGAAATCCATGATATTTTTTAGTTACCGAAGTATAATTCCTTAAATAAAAACACCTCTTACCTGTGACTACAGTTTGACCGATGCAAAATGCTAGACAGGTAAACATGTAAGTAAATACTCCACAGTATTACTACAATAAAATTGTCTAGCTCTTTAAAAGTATATGGGGTAGAGTAGTACCCTGTTGGAGAAATCCATAGCATGAGGTTATTTTAGGATGAATGCTTTTTACACAGTAAGTTGAACTGGGATTTGCTTTTATGTAGCGCTGAACGACCATTTTGTCCGCAAAGGTTTGCCCATTATTACCTGAAAATGGTTATTGCAAATAATAAGGAAAATAAATTCAGAACCCTTTATCTCCTCCCTCGTCTTTAGGTGGGTAATAAAAACTATAGTGCATCTCAATAATCCTATATATATGTACTATACAACTATAGAGAGCGATCAATTCAACGTTTAACTAGGGTTTCAGATGTGATTACCACAGAGGGGATTTAGTGATGTGATTAGTGGGGTTTAACGGGATAATCAGTCTCCGTATTTCTGTGATTTAATCCTCTTGGGGTACTCTATGTTGTAAAGTCAACCACGGTAAATCCCTAAATCACAGACACTGTATTGGAAATTGGTACAGACAACCGGGCGCTAGGAAACCCTGATAAAACATACCTAGTACTACGCTAAGATAAGACTTGCATAACGGGGAGTGGAAGTTGAAGATCATATGATTCTTGTAATAAAAATGATAGTAAACTCGAGTACTAATATTAGCTACAGTGGGATAAAGATTACAAGATAATCGAAATCATTCACGATTATTTATGGTTGCAATAACATACGTTTATTATATCAACGTATTACTTTTCCAAAATTTAACAGAGGAAGGTATGTTACATACAGTTAGAAGTTGCTGGGTAGGATTCTTGCCGTTTCCTATAATATTTCGGGTAATCCAACTTGTTCGGACGCGTTAGTCCCCCTCTACGGATACCATCTTACACAGCTCAGAAATCAGGAGAGTATGGATTGTCGTCTCGCATAATCGGATCGATTGTGGGGGCAACTATAGGAGGTCGCGCTTGGTTGCTACTTTGAGGTATTATTGAGGTCATCGTAGGGTTATTTTGAGAGGTCGAAAGGATACTATTGAACCCTGAGAGCGATCGCTTCATGTCATCGACGAATGCTTGTGCTCGTACACCTCTGGATGGTTGTGGATGTTGGTTAGCGGAGATATAGGGTCGAGCATAGACGACGCGTTTCTGAAACGGTCGCAGAAGAGGAGACGGAGAAGTGACGCTGCCGACATCTGTCAGTTGATTCGGCCAGTAGTTCGCACTCACTAAATAATGATAGATTCGAAATTATTAGTTTAATTTCGTCCAGTTTAAAGTGAATAATTGTTGTTCTAAAAAAAGGGAATTAAATCCTGAGTTACCAGTTGTAGCTAGTACCGAATCAACATTAGGTTTAGCTGTGCTGCTGACAACACTAGAAGCGTTCAGCAAGGCTGGTTTCTTGACTGCGTTATTAACAGGTATATTTAAGATAGGAGCCCGGTTTTTGGGAGATAGACTTAAAATCGTCGGTACGTTCGGTGAGATCACTTTTGGCATCACTGGTCCTGGATTAGGGGTTCGTACTCCGTGCGCTTTATTACTAATAACAGTAGTTCCATTTCCATTCCCCGCAGACTTATTTGTGGCCTTATCACCAACCTGGGCACCTTTGGGTAGCATTTTTGAAGGGTTTATTGCCACTTGCAGACGAACAGATCTGAAGAACTTGATCGGTGGAATGGGTTTCGGTTTCAGGTTGTCTGGATCTTTATTAAGGTTGCTTTGAATCAGCATTTTCAGAGTTCGGCTCATTTCTTGAACCTGGAACGAAAGCGTGATTTAAAATAAGAACGGGCGAAATACATAAACCCTACACTAAATTTATCGCCGATATTTGCAAGCTCGCAAGCATACTTTTCAGTTGTCGCTTCCAAATTAAATACCGTAATTCCCTGACCATAAGCAGAAAAAATCATGTTTAGAAGAGGCACTTTGAAATTTGAAAACATGGGAGAGATACCCCACTTAACATGTAAAGGATAGCATGCGGCTGAATTAAAAACCAGTACCATACGTCGAAAAATTAACGCCCTCCCTGATTAACTTCCCCGTACCTTTCCATGTTAAAAATTTAAAATCCTCCTATCTTGCCAATGTTAAATATTATTTCAATTTTCCCTTTGAAGCAATAACTCCCCGGGGGAGTAATTAGCCCAAATACGGTAACTTCTAAAAACGCAACCTGTTTTTGCAAATGAGCAACCCTCGCGACCATTTTATCTTTTTGAGCCCGGAGTTCCACAACTTTGGCGTGCAGCAGTCCCGCTTCTGAATGCTTCAGAATGGCTTCGGTTAGTTTGAGCACGACGAGGTCCTCCAGTTCCTTTCTTGACATTTGCTTCACATTTTGAGAAATATTTTGAAACTCCTCAGCAAATTGCTCATCCCTTTCTTGGCTTCTTCCTTGATCTTCTAAAATCACATCATTTGGCCCGATCCCGTTCATCTTGTCCTGTATGGAATTCATTCGCTTATCCGTTGGCTTATCTGTTGGCTTATCCATTACTCCCTACCCTGTTTTGCGCGGCGCTGAACTGTGCCGGATCAAAGTTTTTGTACTATAGAATCTAACCAAACTTATCGGTTGGAGGAGCTGGAGCTGCTACTGCTGAGTAAGTAGTTGAGTAAAAATAAGGAAAATTGATGCTGTTTAAATTTCCCTGCCACGTATTTACGCAGATTTATAACCTCTATATGCCCTTAAAATTTATTGGGTATTTCTAACGGCATGGACCAACTATTGTATTTTTAGGAGGGCTTGTATTTATTTTTAAGGTTAGGGGCATAGGTGCAACCATGAGAGAGAGTACCAGGGGGTACAAATAGCATTACAGGATAGAAAGGGGTGTGGGGACTCGGGGCCTGCTTAACATGTAAAGGATAGGGAATTCCAGGGGGTACATTTATAAAATGGGGTACAATGTAACGTCGTACCCCCAATGCTTAAGGGTTAAAGAACGTTTGGGTTGAGTTATAGTTACAGGGGTATAAATGCGTAATCGGTCTCCGAATCCACAATCTCAGAATTTTCTAATTAATCCCGATTTAATTCAATCCCTAATCCCTAATGTACTCCACGTTTAAAAAATTTGTAATTTGTAATTTGTAATCCCTTTAAAAAATTGATTAATTACCCAGCTCTTCTGGCGAAGACAGGCATGTTATAATGTTCTCAAATAACGTAGATGTTAGGCTTCAACAGGACGTTATGACTGGTGATCATTAAGTATGCAATTTAGTGATATGTTTCTTATCTAGGTGAACCAAAACCGGATTTCAAAGAAATAAATTAGCATTGAGTGTTGGGAAAATCAGATCGTTGAGTGAGTCGTTCGAATGAAATTATGCCAAGCTGGCTCCTTTGGCAAATGCCAAAAGCCCTTTTGGCAAAGAGACGAACCGAAAGAAACAGGGAAATAAGATGTTTTAGACTGGAAGATTCTTGCAACTGCATTTTAATGACGGAAGTAATAATAGGTTTTTGAAAATAAATCCTACATATTCTTTTCCCAATGGGTTTGCCAAAGAGCTTATTGTTTTTGCTTAAATGTCAAACTTTTCCTAGATACCTTCCTTGTTTAAATTTTTTTAACATATATAGTCAGTCAAGATTCGAAATAAAATGCAATTACCGAATGGGAAAGCTTTCTCTTATAGACTGTCATTGTACTTAAGTCGAGCTGCGTTTGGACTTTATAAGTATCGAGTCTTCAAAGGCTGCGAAGGTTCTTTCTAAACATAATCTTGACAACCAGACTTTCTATGAACAAAACAGAGTTCTGGTTCCCTAACAGCTTAGGTTGTTTTTTACGGCTTGCGTGCTTCAAGACCATTTTACATGATTTATCATCAGATTTCTCAGAACCCTGAATCCAACAACACACATTATTATTGTATAAGTATTAACTAGGGAGTCTTCACACACACACCTGACGGCTTTCAGTTTAATCTTGCAACCATGATACCTAAGGCTCTATATTTATAATGATTCCATCTAAGCTTTTGTTGGCTGGAAATTAAAGTCAGATCTCTTTTAACTGTCTGGTGGCAAGCAGTTTTGGCAAATACAGGTTGGCAAACACGTGAGCCACTTTGGCAAAAAATTCCAGAAAAGGCGAAGAACGCTTTCGCAAATGCGATTAAAATGTTTGAGAAATAATAAGTTGATCGAAGAAGTTTTACTAGTAATAATTTGGAAATTTAAGTTCTGTGGTCGGCCATAATATGTGAAATGACGTTAAAAGTGTTAGTTTCTCGGGGGAATTTAAATTAAGAAAACGCTAGCTATGGGAGAAAAGGATATAAGGACGATTTAGCTAGATTACTTTACTCTGTACTGTATGCTGTTTTCTTTATTATATGAGTAAACTGCATAAGGTTTTCATGAGGGATTGGAATTGGAAAGCTAAAATTATAATAATTGCACTAATGAATAAAGCAATGTCGTGAACTGAACTTTCTCAGTTATTTATGGCGTTGCCTGCAATTAATGCAATGGAAGTAGGACAGTACATGATGATTGTATGCATAATTCTAAGTCGCGTGTAAGCAACCGATTAAAAAAGGAGGAACTTTATTTATTGCATAACTTGCATAAACCTTGATGGTGTTCCTTCGTAAAATTGTAAAAGGGTAAAAAGATAAGACGATCCCAGTGGCAGTTCAAAAGGAAGAGTTTTTTTAGTATGACGACAAAGAAAGCTAAGCTTTAGAAAAGTACCTAGTAGGTATATTCACTAAGCTGGGCACTATAATAATTGCAGACAAAATCTGTGGTGTTTCTTGGATTATTGCACTCGAAAATCGTCCTCTCTTATTGTATAATTAAAATTTATCCTTAGAGACAAAAGGAACCCTTAGCTTTGATTTTAAATCTCCAATAAATGCCTATCACAGCTAAGTCCTTGGTTTCTTGAGACCCTGTTTGTACATCTGTGGTTATAAGCTCGCTCTTGATTTTAGTTATACGGTCATCACACGAGTTCTTATTTCCTGATCTGAAACAACAGCTACCAAACTAGTACTTTTTTTAACAGAATAAGACCTAAATGCAAAATAAATCTGTTGGATTATTCCAATTAATACGGCTTGTTATTAAGCTAGACATTCCGTTTCTGGTGAACTAGGCAAGGGAAGACGAGAGAAAGCTAACAAAAGGAGTAGAGTTAGGTTCGGTTCTTGGTTGACCTTTTTCTCATAGCTGGAGGTCCTTTTTATTTCTCAAAGTTGAATTCAAGTTGGATTCAACCAGGCTTTTATGTGGTTCTTACAACTTCACAAGGTAAAAACACACAAGACTCGGTCAACCACATCAAGTCTTACCAGGGGGGGAATCTGGAACCTTTGGAAACTGTTAGGTGTCCGTCGGACGTACGCATTTTTCGGGAAGTTATCCCACAACTATCGTTCTATTTCGAAACTTCAAAAAGGCATAGGAACCTCCCCCGTCTGGAAGACGTCAAATATGTTGAAACCCGCAAGTCGCATGAAATTAAAACCCCAAACCAAAAAAACCCTAGACCAATCTCAGAATTGTGTTTATTGTTATTAATATCAAAATTCACGGTTGTCGAAAAATGTAAAATCCTGGGAATGGGGTTCCCTGGTTTTACAGTATTAGTATTAGCTCCCCTAGGGAATTATATCTTCCGATTAAGTATTGAATAACCTCTGAACTGGTAAGATGGCTTTGTAAAAGTTTTATTTTTCAACGTAGAAAGTTGACGGCGGATTATATTATATTGAGGAGAGAAATATTAAAACTGAAAATCCGATAACTAGTCTTCCAGAAGATCAAAGATAACATTGTAAATTATTTGAATTTGCAAAGGCTTGCCGGAAGTATAGCGTTTGTTATTACTGTATTTTGCGGATGCTTACATAACGGTCATGTCAGTGTCAAGGATGGTTTAATAATCATAATGTACGTCTATTCTTCAGTAAAAGTTTCCGACTACCGCACCGCGTCGTAGTTTCCATAGATGCTGTAGTGTAACCAAAGGACTTGGAGACGCTTGAACTCATTGGTAAAGTAACTTTGGACTAATTTAATTGGCCTCAAAATTAGGGAAACATATAACAGGATCTGTGCGTGGTTTTGTCGGGTGAATTGAAAAAGTTGGCTAGTGCAAACTATACCCTTTTAGTCTTCAACTAATATGTATGGGAAACCTAACTAACTTTACAGGACGAACTATTACTAGCAGAGGAAAGTTTATAGTAATAGTTAGGAACACGTATGTCCATCCATACTAATAATGCCAAGTTACGTTGCCAAAAAAACTTCTTTAATCTTCAACTTTCACATAGAGAACTTGTGGAATTAATTTACTTCGCTACCGTATAGTCTCGAACAGTAAAAAGGGGTCTCCGTCTAATAGTAGCCCCTTTAATTGCAAATAATAACCCCATAACTGTTATGTAATTACATGTTAAATTTGACCCTTAAACCCCATCAAAATGCTCTAATAGTAAGGGTATAATGACATTTCGATAATTGGACAGCGGGATACAGAATCCTTTACCTTTACTACATTCTTTGGAAGACAAAACAAACGTCAAACAGGGAATTAATAGAGGGATGTTGTAGCTTGAAATGTTTGCATAGTTACTAGATTCATGACAGAAGGTTTAATTAAAAAAGTAAAATAATTGAACAAAATAATGCTATATAATTTGCATGTTTTATTACACATTTTCATTCTTCTTTTTGACATTAATTACTCTTCTTGCTTAAACTGTGATTTTTGTTACAAAGAAGTCATTCATGCATGCTATGTTATATGCAATGCTGAGTGCACAAATTGGCTAGGTAACCTTTGCAAGTTTACAGGTATAGATTAACGTGAATAGAAAGGAAGGGATGTGCAAGGTTGGGAAGAAAGTTTAGTTCCCTAATTAATTTAGATGAATTATTTATTTCATGGTATGATATTATGCTGCTATTGTATGTAAATGATACTGCTAGAAGTCGCCTACACACGCCTGATCGTGTGGGTGGGTTACATCAACTCTGCAAATATTCTATTCTACTGGTCTAAATGGTAGATTAATCTATTCCTAGGTTAAAAATAAATGAATGTTGAATTAGGATATCTAGAGGGTATTTATTCTTAGCAAAGGACCTACCTGGCTGACCTCCCAAGCTAGAATTAATTACCGTAATTCCTTGTATATACCTAAGCTGCACTTGTTTATTAAGCTGCATGCTATCCTTTACATGCTATATAGGAGTGTCTCTCCCATGTTAAACACTCTCCAAAATATCATTTGGCTTATATGCACGGAATTACGGTATGTTTTAGCCGTTAGTTCCCCCTTTTGAACAGTTTCTGATTCCTTTACCGTCCAATACAAAAGGTAAAGCTGTACCTGCTGTGCTATGTTTTGATCTTGACTGATTTTTTATGCTTCTTTTTATATAATAATTCTCGTTATGGGAATTAAAACTGGAAATAGAATACTTTGGGGGTCTAGAATTACCCAAATATACTTGGAAAATCGTGTGAGGTAGATAGTAAGCTATTTTTAATTTTTGACATAGAAACTAACTACCCACAGGGGGTTTAGGTTCTCTGAAAAGTTTCTACTGTCAATGGAATCTTTCCACCGAACAATGGTTATTGGTAATGGATATAGGAACGGGGGCTTTGGGCACAACATGAACACGATATTGGTTGTAGAAGTATGATGGTGGAGAAAGTTAGTGGCATACAGTTAACGTTGTCCAGGTTGGGAGTGAAAGGAGTGAAATTGGATACGGATTAGAGAGACGAACCACAAAGTGGCTAAAAGCAATCTCTCTAGCTTCTACAGAGATATTTTAACGAAAATTTGATCTCAGGTTGTTGGAAAGCACGAGACGTGGTGGCCAACGACGAGATGGTCTACTTACATGTCTCTTTTAGGACAACCATCTTATTTTTAACTTTAAAATCTATAAAATTAAGATGATAGTGCTTGGTATTTGCCCTGGTGCTAGGTTGATCATCATTTGATTTGAAGGCTTACAAAGCCTCCAGAATGCGCATTCGATTAAAGATAACTTTAGCATTTTTTGATGGTAGGCAGTGATATTTTTTTAACTATTTTACTAGTTGCTACCTGGAAGCACGGTGAATTTTATCTACCTCATTGTGTAACAATATTTCACTTTAGGAACCCGAGGTTAAGGAATCCTTGGCTGGGATAAAATATATTCTAACACAGCAGGGATATGGGAAAAGGAGCTTATCGGGGAGAGGATAAGCCTACTATATCATCATAATAATATAGAAAATGACTGTCCTTTATCTCAAAAATTGGCTTACTGAAAAAGGCCGTCATGTCGGTAGTTGGTAGGCCATTCGGTCGGTTGGCTATCTTGTGGTTAACTGGTTAACTGGTCCTGGAACGAAGTTAACGGGTATTACCATTTTTCCGGAAATTACTCCCCCGGGGGAGATAATTTTCAATGGTCTCATTTACAGGGAGTTATTCCAGGGGGGAGTTATTGTTCAAACCAAAATAACCTTTGATTTTTTGGGATTTTTCTTAAAGATAATATTTTTTAACCTAATAATTTTATTTCAAAAGCTCGTTTTAAATGAAGTTGGGAATAAAACTCAATTTTGTATGCATTAACCTAAATTTTGCCGTAATTTGAATATACTAGAATTGGATGAATTATATTATAAATGTTTGTTATCAAACATACATTTGTTTTTTAGACGAATGAATATTTTCTAGCCGAATTCAAATTAGGAATACCCGATAACTGATTGCACAATTTCAAACAATTTAATCGCAATTCGTAGAGCGGAATCTAAAAACTTTCTTTTGATTAGAAAATACTGACTATCCGGTTGACGTCTGTATTAAAATGTTACTTAATTGTTGAAGTAAGTGTTTCCAAATTGTGATTTAAATTGTTTGAAAAAGTGCAATCAGTTATCGTGTATTCATAATTTAAATCCGTCTAAAAAATAATAATTCATCTAAAAATGAATAAAAAATATATTTGATGCAACAAATGTATAATTAATTCTTCGTCCAGTTGTTCAGGTAAAGGATGCTTCAGCCAGAGCATCCTTTTACCTAATTTTAATTATTTGTGAAATTTTATTGAAATAAAAACAGAAAACAATTCAACGCATAAAAAAATAAAATACAGTGACGGTTTCAATTCCTTTCTCAAGCCCTTAGAGATAAAAATCTAATTTCTGAGCTTAATTATGAGGTTTGGGAAAAAAGGGGGGTGGGAGTAATTTAGGGGAGGGGAGTTATTTTTCAATAGGGTCATTTGCAGGGGGGAGTTATTTAGTTATTTACAGAGGGGAGTTATTCCGGGGAGGGGGAGTAATTTCCGGGAATACGGTAAGCACATTTTAAAACAACTTGGAATAGTGTTTATAGGGCTTGAATGGGTTTTAGGGGTTTTAGCAGGCAATTAAGCTCGTGATTCGAGTCCTGAAACCCCCAGCGCAGAGGTTAGGTTAGATGCAGACGAAGAATATGTGTGTTTCTTAACCAGTAGAAGAGTTCAGCATGGCAACTAGAACTAGTAGTGTAATACAAATCCAGAGTTGACAGTGGAAGTCCCTGTTTGTACAGACAGTGAATGAAGTTGGAGAAATAGTCTTTCTCTTCTGGCTCAAACTCCCATTGAAACTCATAGTAAGGATCAGATTAAGTCGGCAGAAAGCAATTTAGCTGATCAAGACTTCACTGCTGGTGGTCTAGACAAGGTATTTATTCATCATAATATAACTTAAATAACACACGTTTATGCATGGAGATGAGCTGCTATATTATTTAATGCTGTTCCGTTGAGCAGGTTTTGAAATCTACGTATGTATAAATCGGATAAAGGAAATGGCTGAGCTTATTCATGCTTTTATGTCTTCAAACGAATACACTCGAGTGCGTCTGTCTGTCTGTCCGTTTGTGGGAAATGTGGTTGTGGGTTGGCTCAATTATCACTTCTTCGCCGCGTTCAAATCAATGTTTTATTCCTTATTCGTTAGTTGGGGACGCTATAGTTTATAAAAGTTATATAATACTTGCCCAGAAGCATTAATAAGATTTCTTAAGGTTGAAATGCCTGTCAATTATTTGGCTGACAGAGAACTCGTTTGTTAAATGCTTAATGTGTGTATGAAACTATTCTCCCTTACATGCGAATCAAATCCCGTGTTAAATTCTCCTGCTATGGGGCTTTATTGTGTGTTTATGCACATGCAAAATTAACATTTAATAGAAGATAGTATATGAACTATACAATTCATCGGGGAATAGAAAAATATATACAGAATATCAATGACGGAAAGGAATGGGATTAATGTGATTTATTTCATAAAAAATAAATGTGAAATTCAGCTAAAAAGGGTATTTTTTTCCTGCAGGAAACATAGCAGCGGAGACTTGCACTCGAGACTTAAAACGAGGAAGATGTTGGGCGTGGGTGAAACTGACAATGGAGATATTCATCGGTCAAAGGTGAGGCTCGATTATTTATGAAACGACCCAATTCTCTATCCGACTTACACTTTTAAATGAGTGGATCAGTTATAGTTACTAATTGTAGAATTGTTTAGTTATTGGTAGCAAGGGGCCTTCTTATTCTATTGTTCAGTCGGTGCATTCTCAATAATAAGTATTGCGTTGTCCTGTTTAAAATTAAGTACGGATAAAAAAGTACGTTTGATGATATGGTTAAGTATGAAAGAGTAGAAGGATAAGAAGATGGTAAATTTATAATGCAGCAAAACATGACAAAGTAAAAAGCATTTCACTATAACATTTCAGCAGGTTGAATTATTTTTACTATAATTCTGGATGGAATTAAAATCCGAGACTTCAAAGTTTATTTCAAACTCAGAGCTTTCTTAACTCGTTCTAGTGAGCTTATTATTTGTAAAGTTTATAAAGTTGTGGTACAAAGGATCTTTTCCAAGGAAAATATTATGAAATCTCTATACTAAGCACTATTTTTCTCCTTCTTAAGTGTTGATCGATCGTTTCATGCATATTTTAAAGCCATATCTTATTCCCGTTTTTAATTGCCCTGGGGAATTCTTCTTTAGAACCAAAGAATCTCCGAGAAAGGGTAAGGTAAACTGTCGAAATACTAAGGGAGGAATTAAAACAGGAAATGCGGAAACTGCTTTCGACGAATGTAGACAATTACAAAATCTGACAGTAACAAATTGAGCAACAAGTTATTAGTTGAAAGATGAATGCATAAATTTATTTATAAAGGGTCTTGGGTCTTTCGGATGTTGGTTGTATTTCTAGTTGTAATTTTATTAAGAGGTGTAAACCTCGTTGGGAAGGACCGATCACTCTGTCTGGCTGTCCGTTCAAACGATTTGTTGAACGGTTGCACTTTTTGAAATTGCGTTTTCGGATTTTAGTTCTTGGGGTCTTAGTCAGAAAAAGGTTCAAATATGGGCGATTCAGACCCACACGCCTTAAGGTCAAAGGTCAAAAGTTTAAATAGCGACCCCTATCAAGTGGGGTGACGTTTCAAAGCTATTTACTAGTAAAGCGCTCACTCGGCATACATCCCGCGCTCACTACAGACGCATGGCGCGCTCACTGCGGACACATCACGCGCTTACTACGGACACATGGCGTATTCACTATGGATACATCTCGCGCTCACTACGGACACATGGCGTATTCACTATGGATAAATCTCGCGCTTTATACGTACATATCCCGTACTCACTGCGGACACATCGCGCGCTCACAACGAACACATTGCGCGCTCACTATGGACACATCGCGCGCTCACTACGGACACATCGCGCGATATTCAACCCTTTGTTACGTGCGTTTCAACGGTTTGTTTTCTTTTGTATCCCGGATTCGTGCTTTTAAACATTTGTTTGCTTTGTTCGAATTTTTCTAATCTGTTTAGTACTACACTCAAACATACTTTCTTCCTTGCTGAGAAAGGGAAGGATGATAAATAAATGGAGGTATTCGAGTATCGCTAGCTATTTATGAACGGATTTACGATTTACCTAATGGTATTAAACTACAGTAGTGGCGGGGGTGTCCTGTAGATCTATTTTTAAATGAAAGCCCAGTTGAAACTTCAGTGTTTAAGCTTGTGTGGTATGTAGAGTTGAGTGGGTAGTACATAATGAAACGGATACCTGTGTCCAACTGGGTAATAGCCGGGTGGACAAAAATATTCGGGATCTAACCGGGTATTTGCTGGGTGGGTATTTTCAAGAAATGAACCGGGTACCGGTTCGGCTGCTTATGTTTTTTTGATCATTAGATATGCTTCTTTGCCACTTTTGAATGCCTATCAATATTAATTTACCACTATTACGATTACGACGGTGGCCTATAGTATAGGCTGTTACCGCATCTCCAGTGTCGGAAAATGTTCATATCACACTTACAGTTTAAGAAAAGATACCGGGTACGCGGTTAAACGGGTACCCAATTGGGTGGGCGGGTAATTGGCGATCCGGGTAATTACCGGGCGGGTATTTTGGGCGAGGAACTGAACTGGGTATTGGGTGGGTAGGTATTTAGTTTTTACTACCCGACTTACCTCAAGTGGTATGATCAATTTGACCCACGTTCCATTTATACCTTAATGAAACTCCGTACAACGTTAGCAGGATTTTAACGAACGTTATATTACCAATCGACACATGCCGACAGATATATGGAGTATTATAATCTTAGCGATGCGTAAGCAAAGGAAAGTAACAAATACCATTCCGTACATGAACTAACATACTGAATTCAGACAAACGTTTCCGAGCATTTATTTAGATTATTTATTCCATGTTATTTAAAGTTCACTATGGAAAGTCTTAATGAATATTATTATGGAAAAATTTTAATTTTCCATGCAATTATTGGAAGATGAGTAGAAGTAGAAGCGTTGTAGGTTTTGAGAACTGTTTTAGTTTTAACCAGTAACGTCAGACAAAATAGAATGTTGGAAGTAAAAAGTTAGGATATACGAGGATAGTATCATGTTTATTTAGCTACGACGCTTTCATCTCAGCAAACTTTTACAGCCTTTTACTTGATACGGTTATATTTGTGTGTTGACCCGGGGATTTATGGCATCAAATGTCTCGGATTCAGGGTCATATTCTTTTTTAGGGTCGCACAAGTCTCGGAGTTGGAGTTGTCTTGGGATTTTTGGATACTATACTATAGCGAGTGAAACCCCGGAGTCATCCGGCTATTTACTTCCACTAATTTAAGGTCCTATGGTTTATTTTTGTACAGATTTCTCAAATGCTTGGACACAATGACCACTTGTATTTGAAACTTCCACGAGGATATTGGAATTGGCAGGCGTTTCTTGCAGGTTTACTCGCATTTCAGGCCGTTTTCATCGTTATATTTCCTCAGAAATCTTCACAACTTGGACTGGTGGGTGTGGCTCCGTCTGCTGATCCAGTACCTTCCCAATACTACGCTGTGTCCATTCTTGGTAAGTTAATATCCTACTATTATGTTTCCTTCCCATAACTTTCTAAAGGTCACTGTATAGTTTGCAGACGGCAAAGATTAACTTTATTAGCGGTTTGACATTCTATATGTTCCCGACGGATGGGAATGGGTAGATAATCGAGTTAAAAGTAAAAAGATGTTGGAGTAGGTTACTCTGATTAGAGTAGATTAGGTGGTATCATCGGTAGAGCTACGTATCTAGCTAGAATGGGAGTCCACTTCTTGGGCTAACTTGGGTTACTAAAGCACCCTACATAGACCGTGTAATAGTACTCTTGTTAAATATACCATAATTGAATCATAGCCCTGGCGACGGTTCGGAGGATTCTACACGGTAATGCATTTTTTCAAGTTACAGAGAGAAAGTTAGCTATTGGCTCGATTTTTATTTGTTAGCTGACCGTGCATAAAACGTATATGGCCGTCATAAAGTAATTACTTTTTTGCTCAAGGTCTCCATAATTACATTACTTTAGTCTTGATTGGTTGGTTTTAGTAGAACGTTTAAACGGCTAACCTGGTATATATTATACTAAACTGACTAGGTAGTTATTCGCGAGTAGATTTTGATCATGTAGAAAGGTGTTTAGGGGGATGGAAAGACTTCGTCTAGTAGAAGTAGAAGAATCTATGGAGTTTTTGGTAGGGCACTCCCTCAGGATTTTTCATGGTCGGGGTTATGAGGTCTTTGGGTATATGGATGTCGGGGGTCAAAAATGTATCAAGTTTGGGTTACACAGTCTTATGGAGTTGTACTACACTTTTAGCATAATCATGTATTAGTAAAGCCCCTGTTAAAACACAGGGGCTAGAGAGAGTTTTGGTAGTTAAACCCGGAGATGTGTCCTTTTCTGGTCTCGGTGAGGTTTTTTAAGGTTTCACGATGCCTCAAATAGAAACAATACAACTGGCTGGTTTATAAATCTGGAACCCTCTTTGTGTTTTATTTATCTGGTTGTGGTTGGGTATTTTGGGTCAGCGATAAATTAAATAGCTCTGTACATTTATAAACAGTAATAATCAGTTGATCTAATATTGTAGATTCCGATAAATAATGATCTGAAAGTGTTATATGGGCGAGGTCCTAAAGAAAATTGAATAAACCAATACCAAATTTGGAGTCAGCGTGTCTAAAGGACTAAAGATAAGATGATGAGACACACCATTAAGATTTTAGATGTTCAACACAGTTGATGGTAACTATGATGAGTAGTATAATGTAAGGAGAAATACCTCACGTTACTGTAGCAGACGTTTGGAGAAAGTAGCCAGTCCAGTTGTCAAAATAAATCCAAATGTTGTTCTCTGGTTTGGATCGGTTGCTGTCATTTACAGAAATGGGATTTTCTGAAGAATGAAGAAGTGCTGTTTGGGAATTATTTTTCAGTATTGGGTTTCAATTTTTACACTTGAGTGGCTGCGTTGGTCATGGGAATGCTGTTCCGTTGTTTCATGCAGGTTTTCGGGTAAAGTATAATCAAACGTAGTTGGGTTTACAATAATGAACATCCAGTTTTAATTCCGCTGGGGAATTATTGTCAGCTGGAGCAAGGGGTATTTTTTAAGTTGGAAAGGTAGGGGAGTTCTACTGAACGGGGAACTATTAAACGAAGAATTACAATCGGAAATACGGTAATTGGACGGTCGTCTTTTATATTTCAGCCTTGGTTTATTTTACGTCGTTGGCGGATGGTTATTTGTTCCTTTACAAAAGTCTTCTACTAGTATGCTCGTATGAGGGAAGTTTTACAATTTACAATTGACCATACGGTAAGATTGGGTAGATACAGGGAGGTCACGAGGTCATTAAGGACATGCAATTAGCTCTCTATTGCTCTACAAACTTTCATAGCTTTGGAATGATGAGGATGTTATCTTTAAGACCAATTAGTATAAGCGAAGGAGAGGAAACCGGAAACTACACAAGTTACTTCTCAATTTGTAGTGTACGCTTAATGAGGACAATGTAGACATTATCGGGCTTCTGCTTTTATGTATATTTAGACAATATTGCAGTGTAGGTAGTTTGGTCGTCCTCGTTATTTATAATAATGCTGGTTTATCATACGATATTTGGTGGTGTGGGTGTGGCACCCTGTTCATTTATATTTTTTGGAATATGCATATATTTTATGAACTTGGTCCATAGCATAAGGATATCCAGACGTGGCGTTTTCTTAGAGCTGCTTACTCCAGATTGCAGAGAACGTCTTCTGGGGCTTCGTGGGTTGGGGTTCTCGGCCTTTGACTCTCGTGTAGATCATTTTTTAGGGTTACTATATGCTTAAAAATGTGGACTTTACTAATGAAACCTCAAGTAAAGCCCGGGGATCAGGGTAATGACAAATGACTTGACAACCGGGTTTGAGTAGAAACTCGGGTATACTTCCTTCCTTCTACGTAACTTGTTGAGCACTTTATTTAATTAAGCTTTCTTTATGATCCGACCAAGTCTCATTACGAAGCTGAGACTTTGAGAGATAATCAGGCTAGAGGGTGTGCTGAATTGGATTATCATCCTCATTTTTATCAACTGTATGTAACAAACATTGTGGTAAATTGGATGGAAGTAGCGTCAAGTCTCCTAAATGATATCGTCTATGACCATCTCACCCTATAATTATCCTTATCATTGATCGTACAAACAAACAAGTCTATAGGCGATCACGCTGTATAAAGTAGATTCATCTTCAATGTCTGCTTGGATCTACATACCGCATTTCCCGAATTACTGCCCCTGGTGGTTTATTTTTTTTACTCTACTCTAATTTCCTATGGGAATTAAACCGAGGTGCAGAACTCTTTTAGGTCGTTATTATTTCAAACGAAACTTCCATTTTTGACCCCATTGATTTCAAAGTGTCTATTTACGCAGTAATTTTTCTGCCTATTTGGTTGATTTTGTTGAAAAAGAATTGGATTGGTAAAGTTTAAACTGAATAAAACTCGGAAAATAATATAGAACTTTATTTAAGTTGGTAGATAGTCTTCTTTATGTCTCAGCTTCATGGTAAGGACAAACATATATAGAATGTTACCAATTGAAAAGCAACAATACAGTTTTTAGGTACCCCTCCTTAATTTCTAAGAATTCAGCTTAAGGATACCATCCTTATCATTATAAAGTTAAACAATACCCACGTAGAAAGATAAAGTTAATGGAATGTTTCTTGTAAGAATAAAAACCACCTCTGGATTCTACAAGATCTTTGAAAATGTCCAATTTCCAAACAAAATGCCCCTGAAAACCTCATGCAATAAAACGTACAATCGTAAACCTGACTTAGGTTTTGTAATGGTAAGGTAAAAGCCTTAGGTAAACTAACCACAAGAATAACACAAAGGACAACTCCCTAATATCTTTTCATAATTAGCAACGAAAGTGGAAACATTAGCCTAGCCTGGGTCATCGATATGAAATAATGCTAAAAACTACATTATTTTGTTTTATATTTTTTGTAGCGCTGTCGTTTCTGTTATGGAAGTTTCTGAACCTGAAGGACAAAGGGGTTGTAAGGACGGTCTTGGTGACGGTCATTATCCATTTCTCATCGTTGTGTTTAGTAGACATCGTCCATGCTCTTCTACATGGAATATCATTTCTTTGGGATGTTAAGGTTCGTCTCATATTTTGAATATTGGTCCCCTCAGGGGCAGGTCCCCTTTCTATAAAAGCAATTCATTAACAATATTATGTTAGCCACACTGGGGATCATCATTTTAGGAGAGTATTTCTACCCTAGATCCGAGGGGAATTGCAAATCCCCTTTAAAAACTGGATGGTCAATCCAGTCAATACTTGATGGTGTTTCTAAAGTATTTAATATGTTTCTAGGGTCTGACAATGATGGGACTACGTGGTGGGACACTCTTCATCTCTATTTTCTACCTGAGTCGAATGGGAACGGCAACGTCAGGACTGAGGAAGTCACCCTCCTACAAAGATGTCACCGACAACAACGTAGCGTCCGGTTCTTCCCGGAGGGAATGATGAAGTTGGAGGAAAAAGGCTCGTTTAGATACCTCACTAGTGTAGTCCTCACTCTCTTGTAAATATATTTTGCAGCTTGTAGCTCCTCCAAAATTAACTGGACACACCCACCTATCTGACTGCTAGAAGTTTTAGTTGTGTACGAGAGCTAAACATCCATCAGAAAGAAGAGTGATTTGTTCAGGTACTGGTGGTCACATGAACTTTATTCGTGGACAAACATTTACAAGAAAAGATAACTTTAGCGCTGGATGAAAAACAAATCGCGTCGTCCCGAGTTTTTGGTAATTATGGATAAATTCATGAGGACAGGGAACGAAAGGGATGATACATTTTAATGTACGGAATTGCGATACTGCCAGCCAGAAACTTTATTCATTTCCAATGTTTATTTAATGTCAATATTTGTCTAGGTTTCCGGCCGTGAGACAACGTTCTTGACCTTGTCCTTCGCTGGTGGGCTTTTTAGTATAATCGTTAAGCTTCGTCATCGATTTGTCTTAGAAATCAAACGAAGAAATGAGGCATGTAGGACTGGGCATACCTCTTCTGTGTTATTGTTTTTAAGACCGATGGGTGTGGCTTTTTAACAATACTGAAGCGATTGAAGTTCGACTTTCCCACAGAGAAACTTTCTTGCCGTGTTACCATTTTCATGATAACGTAGCCTCTTTCACATAGCCCTTTTTCTCTGTGTATGTTATTATTATAAATGGCCCTAGAAATCCCAAGAGTTTAATACCAGCCGGGGTTGTATTTTCACGATAACCGATACCTAACGTTAATTTCTCCTAGAAACCTACGAGCCTTTTTTAAAGAGGACCTGCGCCATGTAAACGCTAAAAATGAAGCGTCCAAGGAAGCATATAAACGTTACATTAGTTTATTTAAATTTGTCGTGGCTTCATTTTATTTTTGATGCAGCATAAATGAATTTGTACTCAAGGCAGAATGATTACGGGTATCTTGGTGTTATATATTTACATCCTATTCTGTGTAATATGGTGCTACCCATTTTATTTTTTCTGTTGAATTAAACGTAAACCATTTGTGATGAAGGAAAGGGTAAGAAAATATTTGGCTAAATATTAGGAATAATTTAAAGTTAATTAAGAATTTTATTTTTAGAAACATGATGTATTACAGAAGAAAAATATCAATCAATCAATCAATTATATGTTTTATCATGCATAGTGTAAAGTTGTTTATGAATATCAGGGGCTTTATATTATTAGAAGACTGACTAAAAAGGTCAAAGACGAAAGAACAGCTTGAAACTATATTGTATACGTATAAAGTGTGTAAATATGATTGTAATGAAAATGTTAATTAAAGATTAGTATTTTACTGTCGTACTAAGTTGGAGCTTGGGTATTTGTCCGACCGAAGGATTTTTGGAGCATTTTTATATTATGTATTTACAAACTCAGTCGTGGAGTAGGAATCAATTACTTTTAGTACTTAAAATTCATTAAAACCTGAACATACACTTTAAAACTATACGCCCGTCGGTATCTGCTTGGGCCGTGAGCGATCTATGGCATTTTAGGACTTAATCTTAATTATTTAGTGTCATTTCAACAAATTTTACACTAATTGGTAGTTATACTTCTGTAGAATATTGTGATGAATATTAGAGCTCACGAGTAATTTTAGTATGTTCCGAACCATTTCCCGGAAGGAATTCTAGCTGATAGATTAATTGGGGACAACAATATGATAATTGATACGTCAAAATAATTGTCGTTTATAGAACTACTCAGATGTAATGTGAATGTCTATGTTGAATTCTTATGTAACTGTTGGCAGAGATGGATTCTGATTACTCCTGGCTGTCTTTGCCTGTTAAAAATAAGATTTTCTCCGCAGGTATCTTAGTGTCTTCCTGCATGTTTATATCATGGGCCATTCAAGGTTTCTGAGAAAAAGCAATCTACTGACGAGAATTTCGTAAGATGTAATCATAGTTCGTCAGTTGAATGGGATGTCTTTCTCAAAGAGGATTTCATCTGAGTAAAGTGCAGGCTGATTTAATTTAAGTTGGAGATTGGAATTTATACGGATTGCAATTATTTGAGAGAGTACTTTGTGTAGCAAATTGTAAAAGAGTTAAGAGAAGAAGTAAAAGTGGTCTATGGATCGACGAAGGAGATGAATGCAATTAAAACGTACCTGAGCTGAATAGCGTATAAGTTCTTATTTATAGCCCGCTTCTTTTAGAAGCCCTTGTAGAATAAACCGTTGTAAACGACATAACGACATTACGAAGAGGTTTTCATCAGGCATCACGCATCAGGTATGATGTTACCGTCACGGCATGACCTCATGACCATATTAGAATATTTCATGTTTGACCTTATTCTGCGGAGAAATTATCACATGCCAAAAAGGGCATTGTATTTGATATTGAAAGTCCCTCAACTTATTAGAAAAAAATGACATTGGCATAATAACAGCCCCTGTAGCAGTCGCTGGAGGTAGTTGCCCCTAGATAATAGTATTCCCCTGTACCACACTTTTATTAACCCTAATTTTAAGGTAGAGAACCTTAGAAAAAATTTATACCGTAAATCCCGTTCGGTAAGCCAAGGCTAATCAGTTAAAAAAGAAAGAATTTAATAGTTTGCAGCTTATGCAATACAGCGGCTTATCTATGGCCAAATTTTATTTGATGTCAAAAAATGTCCATCTTCAACTGTACAGTTCATGCCTTTTTGCACAAGTCAGCTCAAGTAAATTAATTAATCATCTTCGATCCACCCATACAATGCATCTCCTACTTAATCCTTCCGTGGTAGCGTCGGTTCTTTCCACAAGCGTGACAATGTTGGATTCCCAAAATGTAGCGACAGTAATGAGCCCGATAAAACTTCCGGAAGTCTGGGATGGCAGGTCGACCTGGAGATTTATTAATTTGTAAAAAATTTAGAAAACCGGATCTAGGACTATTTAGAAAGTGTGTCGGGTGTTTTGTGTGCATACGTTAACTGACCTTGTTCTACATTGCGTTGCTTCAGATACTCGGGAATCTTTCCAAAGTCTTCCTTATGGACGTAAACATTCCCGAGTCCGGACTTACAGTAATTATGCTGCGTTCCTATCCGATCATCGACGTAAGTGGGTGCTGGACGTTTTGGAACCACTAGAAGAGTTTGGCGAGCGTTTTTATAGATTATGTCCTGCATTCGGTCCCCAATTGGCTTGTTTCTATCTCGTCGTCCCTGGGCCAAACGTTCAAACTCTTGTAGAAAGTTGTC
>JAQFZX010001617.1:0-27040 GCA_034682405.1 Hydroisotoma schaefferi | reverse complement strand
AACGGATTTTATAGAATGCTTCAGAGTGAGTGTTACCAGAATTTATTATTTATTACTCCACAAGAGTGAAACGTTAAATTTGTAGTAATTCTAATCATGTTAACAAATTGTAGACCACTTTTCTACTTGCATAAATCTGCAAAAATTACTGCTTCATAAAACATTTGGGGAGGGATTAAACTAAAGTAAAAACTCCTGGAAGCCAAACTTTCAATACCAAAAAGTTAATTTGCTATTCCAAATTAGGGTTTCCGAATTATAACTTACCGTAAATGCATTCAGTAAATCAATACAGAGTTTGATATAGGTAAACTATGTTTCCTAATTTTGAGAACTTAGGCTTTTCCGAGTTTATTTTGACCCTTCTGGACTACAATAACATCCAAACTTCGTGCAGAAATGTGCTCTTTTTCAACATTATTATGCCAATAAGAAAGTTAGCAAGAACTTGAACCAGAAAAGATAAAAGTATAAGAAAAGTAAAACATTTCCAGAACGAGAGTTCTGACTTCTAGTTCTAGGCTGTATTCTAGTCTGCCGGGTACTGAATTATACTATTGCCTATTCTGTGTAAGTATTTTGTACTCTCTGTGATGTATTTTATATCATCTCTGATGTATTTTACATCGTCTCTGATGTATTTAGCCCTGCAGATAAGTAGTTAGGGCCGGATTGACACTAACAATAGTGTTTTATATAAAAGGAGTAGAAGTGACGGACTCTTTTGCTCTTGTTTGAGTTGTGTTGAGTGGCTCCTAGAGAAGTTGACAAGTGACGGGTTTCCATTATCCTCTCGTCACTCGGCCTTTCTGACAGTAGACAAGCTAGCTGGCTGGATCCTTAGGAAGGAAAGATAGACATGTCTTTTTCTGAAAGCAGATTTTAAAATTTATTTCAACCCATCCACTCCAACCGACTTGAGAATTGCATTCATCAGAGTTGAGTAATACACTCAGCACCACCGTCGCTCACTCTTGAACACTTTTTATTGTTGGAACTTTGTAGGTTATGGATGGGAGGCTCTCGTCATCAAGGATGTTAGTTGCTTTGCTTTGCTTTCCTCCGAACTTACTTCATTGTAGGAAAAAGTAAAGGATGTGAGTGATGTGATGGAAGGTAGACAGAGAGAGACGTTTCCAGAAAGTTGAAGATGTTGGTGAAAAAGAGCTCGTGGTCATATTTTTTATTTTCTCACTGGGCCTTTAGGTGATAGAAGACGTTTTTATTCAGGGAAAGGGCAGAACGAAAGCACAAAGTTGAATTAGATTGCAGGGAAGTGGGCGTATTCAGAAAATATGAATAAATAAAATATGATTGAGTGAGTTTATCCGTTTTTATAATTCTATAAATTCTCGTTAAACAATATTATTAGATTTTAAATTCATCTTGCTAAGAGTTTACAAAATATTTACTTTCAATAATGAAAGAAAACTTACGAAAATGAAAGGGCTGTTGTAGTAAAATATATTTTGATGGCAATTTAAGAAATGCAGGATTTTTCTCTATTCGATTCGTGAAGCAGAGTAAGCATTTACAGCTATTATAATTTTGAAGTACGGTAAATAAACAGTTCCCCTTAAAAGAAAGCCTCTGTACTATAGTAAATATCTTTCTAACTCATGCTTAATCATGGTTTCTGCTTCGATTAATCTAATTAAATAACTTTCTTCATTGCCGTGAAGAAAAATCCTTTCCTCAAACACGCTCATTATAGAATACCCTTGTTAAATACCCCTGGTACGGTGACAATAATAATATTAGCAGTATACATGGACCAGAGCCCTGGGCATAAGTATTACATAAGTAAGTTGATCGGAGATGGACAAAAGGTTTATAAAATAAATCCCAAGGCACCTAATCATACTTAAAACTCCCCAGCCCAAAGTTCATATAAATCTGTCAAAGTGTGAAAAAGGATAATAATAAAAGAGTGACAAGGGTAATAATTTTTGGTGTTACCACAGCTGCTATTGCTTTCCCTATGTTCTATTCTCATATTTACTGCTTACTGTGGCTACCTTTTGCTCAAGCTTTCCTCTCTCCGGCTATTCAAATAAGGCCAATTATTACGCAAGACAGATTTATTCCTTTATTTGTTCAGAACGTGTACATAAAATCCGACATGGGTAATAAATACTCGGATGAATTGAATACCTTTGCTGTAGCCAGGACCTGAGAGTTTTTCCTTTCATCTTGCAATCAACCATTGCATATAGCTCTATTGGATTGGGATTCGGGAGTAGGAGATTCGTGTTCCAAGTAATTTCAAATGTCAGTCGGATTTTATTTAAGAGCACCCTTCTTCCTATTCCTTTAGACGGAGAGGTTTTTGCTGATAATAGAATAGTGTAGTGGTTGACATGGCAGGCTGGCAGGGCTTGACATAAATAAGCCGAGAAGGTCACCCAGGTTGGGGTTTGTGTTACAGTTTTTAAGCTTTTTAACAGACCTTGTTTAGTGAAGACCTTGTTGAGCTTTTCTCTCAGAGCTCTTTCTTTTCTGGAGGTTAATAGGTAGGTAATTCTAGGCTTTCTTGGGTTATAATAATAATGGAGTTCATGGAATATAGCCATGTAAATCTATAGCTAAAGCTCAGGTTAGTACTGTAGTTTTTTATGTGGGGGAACGGGTATATCTATGTGTGAATGGGAAGCAAGATTAATCGTTATTTACTGCTGCCAAAGCTGGTATAGTTTGATGTAATCTAGGCCATGAGGTAAAAAATCTATAGCTGCAGAATAAAGGGGAATTTTTTGCAAAGTTTTTGAAGCTAAAGCATTTACGAAGTAAAGGATCCAGTAGTAGAGTGACATTGACACTTACGTGACATATTGGAGGTAAACAGATTGGTTATGGTGGTTGGCTGGTCGGGGAGAGTTCTTGCTTCATTCCTTACCGATTTTTATTTTTTACGTGTTAGTTCCTGCTGCAAAATTTGTATTGCTATTGCTGCTCCTAACTTATATGCGAGTGCAAGCTGCAAGTGTACGGCAGAGGATAAATTAACATATATAAATATTTTGTAAAGCCAAAAGCCTAATGAAGCTTTAGGCAACATTTCGGAATTAATTTGAGAGAAAGATAATAATAAATTGGATCTCAAAACCCAAATATCTGTGAAGAATCTTAATAGTTTTCAAGAATAAATCTCATCTCACTACAAACGAGAGTGTCACACAATATGGTGCGTTTTGTTACCCGGGTTTTTATACATGGTATCTTACTACCCGTTTTAGGATGCTACTGCTACTGCTACTAACTAAGTCCCTACACCATTATTTGGGGGGAAATCGTATATTTTTCTCCTAAAAAGATTGATATTTTATCCTGAATTCCCAACCAAAGTAAAAATGCAGATGGATAAAAACTCATAATGAAGTTATGTGCGTGACGGCGGTGGTATCATGTACGGTAAATGGTGCACATTGGAAGTGGAATTTTACCCGTGTCGTATTTTTTCACTAACAAACAACAGCTACCTGATTTATGTGGGATGAAATTTGGAACGAATCACACATCCCATTTAGTTTCCTTCTTTATGCTACACCCTTTCCTCTTTTATGTTTCTAGAATAATATAAAATATCGGAACACTTTTGGTAATAAAATGCTTATTGCTTTATGCATACAGTTGTAAGTGAAAAAAAGAACATGACAGGAGTAATAAATTAAGAGAAGAATGAGTGGCTAGTAATTAAACCTAGAGTACTTGTCTTTTAGCTAGCTTCAGCTCGCTTGCGATTTTAGTTGAAGTATTGTGTTGATTTATTTGGGATGTTTTAGCGAGATTTCTTTATTTATATCGACTATCTTACTTCCAATCGTTTTAAGCCCTTTTAAACCGTAAATGGTAAAAAGAGTGGATACAAGCGTTGGTATTTTAGCCAGGGTTTAATATTCAGGCATTCTACGCCAGATTATGCATTCAAAATGACAGTGGTAGTAGTGGTAAAATTCTGCAATGCTAATGTTAAATATGGTAAATGTTAAAGGGTAAATAACATAGGGAAACGTACTCTCCATAAAATAAAAACAAGAAGCTGAACAGAACACGACTGAATACAGAATGAGATTAGAACTGCCAGGAAATGATAATGATAATGAAAAAACAGTTAACATGGGTCAATTAATGGCCCGATTGAACGATTTATGGCCAAGGGTCTGTCACCCTGAAGGTATGAAATTGGCTCATTAATCACCTTATTTAATGATAAGGTTAGAGAGCATAAAGCTACCCTGTCGTTTACTAAATCACTTCAAGCCATAAAGGTGTTTGAACGACTGGCTAACTCTTCTTTGTTCTGAGAGAAGTCGTATCAACATTCTTCAACAGAAACTGGGAATCTCTAGTATCCCTTTGAGTTTAGCATCAAGAGTTTTTGTCTTTTAAGTGAAAGGCTTTACTTTTCCATGGAAGACAATTAGACAATCTATTTAGAATGGGAGATTATGTGAATTAAGATGGTTAAAACATTTCTGTGTTGAAATGAAATAGTTATAATAATACGTTATTGTAACAGAAATATTTGGGAATAAAGTATGATTGTCTCACAAAAATTAAAGACTTTTTATGAAAGGCTTTTAATTTATTAGAAGTATTGAGCATACAGGCATTTCTTGTGTTTGAGTTTCGAAGTTGGGCTGTTATTTTGGATTTTTATATAAATTTTGTTAGTTTGAGACAAATTAATCGGCCGACTCATCAAAAATATTGTAGAGCATCTTGAATGATACTAAATCTAATTAATGCCATTAGAAGAGCGCTATTACGATTATTTGTTAGTTTCCTTCACATGTTTAGAAAAAGGTTTTCTGTCGTGTGACGAAGAGGAGAGAGTACGTATTTGTGGTAGATTACTAATAATTTGGTCGAATCTTGAGAAATTGCCAATGCAAATAAACTTCCTTATAAAACAATACGTAAGCTTTTGATTTTAACTTAAAGCAGAGCCTTTGGGACTGTCTTGAAATAAGGCGTTCGTGTCATTTGTCATTGAAGAACTGTATTTGGTAGATCCTAAAACGCTTTATTGGTTTCCTCTGCTTTAACTTATTATACACATTTTAATCAAGTTTTTAATCAAAATGAGTAACTTTTTTTGACCAATTAATTCAACAACAGCAACTTTATTCCATTTATATTATTAAAAGTACAGAGCTGCCAAGCTGACGTAAACATAAAAAAAACCAGTAGCTGTTTTACATAAAGGGAAGAGCAAATAGGAGCTCCTCGTAATAAAAAGTAAGTACCCAACTATGCAGAACGAGACGAGACGAATGCTGCCTCTTCTTTTGCTCATTCCCTTTTGAATTGAAGTGATAATAAAGTAATAATGATCCAAATAAGGAAAGGGTAGGTTAAGTGGTGGATGGATGGAATAAATAAAGTTGTAAAACATCACTCTAACCAAATTTGCACAGGAAAATAATTAATAATAGGTGTATTTTTTAAGTGCGTATACCTATGCTAGGTCCAATTATTTGCTTGCTAAATTATACATAATTATAGATTTTAGTATGTCCAAAGACAGCCAACAAAAAATATAATTAATATAACGCGCGGCAAGTTAACCAAGGGATGCCGCAGCGCTTTATGTATAAACTGGAAAAGGGGATTTGCATGAAGAAATTATATCGTCCCTATAACACGCCCTCAGTACTAGCCGCTTGCTGATGGTTCATTAAGTACAGAGGCCCTTTAATGGAAGCTATAGTTCGTGCTTTTATGCTCAAATTGTGACAGTTAGTTGACTGACAGCTATCATTTTAAATTAATAATAAAAACTTCCCCATTAGAATTCAGCTCAGCAGGATGACCAAACTTAAAACTTAATGGGGAATAAAAATGTTTTTAGTACTAAGTGTAGCAGAAGTAGAATGTTATTGTATGAAAGTAAAGGAGTTGGAAAGGATAACGGAATATGTAGGACTAACTGCGACGCTCAGTGAAATATTAGCATTAGTTCATGCATGTAAATAAATAAATGAAGCGCATAAAAAGAAGTGAGCAAGTTATTATAATTGTGTCGAGTACTGTACTTTACTTTGCTTAAGCAATAAAGTGAATTTATTGCGGGCCGGACTCGCTGGCAGGTTTATTGGTTTTAATCAATACCCTTAGAAGTCAACCTGTTTGATTGATTAATGGTTGTCGTGAGTAGTAAAAACACTACTGGGCCAATAATTCATTATGATTCACTTCACCACTCTTACTCTACCCTCCTGCCTGCTATAAGTTATAAAAAGTTCACGGCTTTTATTCATAATTTACCATCGGAGTAAGTGTTAGTTGTTATGCTAATAAGGGAAGAAATTACAGCTCAAGAATAATCTAATTGGTCTTGGTCAATTTTTTGCAAAAACAGTTTCCCCAGCCTTTTTTCAGTGACCCGTTTGGTAATTTTTTGAAATGTACTGAAAGCTAAATAATAAAGTGAGAATATTGTACTGATCTTGTCAGCTATGGAAGGATGCATTTCAAACCTCGCTTATCATTTCAAGATAAGCAACTACAACATAAGAGATTGAGCAGGATTATAGTGTAGAACTTTATGTGGGTAGGAAGGAGTTTTGGAGATTAAATTATAAGAATTTTGAAGTTTATGGATAGATAGATTATATGCCTACAGTATGTTTGACGTTGAATGAATAGTAAGCGGTTCATTAGCAGATTTAGCAGAGGATTATATTATTCCATCTTATTTATTCACAGTAGTGTAGTTGTCTTCTAGTAAGTAAGTAATAAAGTAATTGCATAGTAGAGTAATGATAATAATAGTGATAAAAGAGGCAGGATCATCCATAAAATGTACGAAACGGTCAACAATTTAATGGTGGATGAAGATATGTATGGTAAAAGCTGAATACAAACCTCTTAGACTGCAGACAGTTGTGAGTACTGACTATGTTTTTGAGAATCATTTAAAATTTTCAGATTATGAACAAATAACAAAGATCCTTAGTGGTATTTAATTTATTAGTTTATTGTAGTAGTGCTCGTATTATCTCTGTAATTTCCCCAAAATAGCCGTTCTCTCTCAGAAAATTCAACTCCATCGTCGTTTTCTTCCTACTCTGGCTAAATGATGTTTATTTTGCACCTAAAACTTGAAACTCCTCAGGAGAATTTAAAAAAAGTTAGGTTATAAAGAATTGTTTGATCCCGGTTTATTGCCATGAGAAATCGGGGTTTGAAATAATAATCCCCCCGGACCATTAAAACGGAAAATACAGTAGCTCTATTCCATGGCATCACTCATCCCATCATTCATAAAACCGGAGAAGTATAACATATTATCAGGTAGTAAAACATCCTGTGAACACTTTCCATTCTTCGAACCATCTACATTTCATATTTTATTACTTTCAGCTTGTTGTTTGTTGGGTGGAAATAATAAGGCGATAAATATTACCGGCAGTAGCGGCAGAAATGTGGTGGCTCCTTGATTTGATGCAAACTACCAAACTCTAGTCTATTCCGCCGAATAGATGGAATGGGTTGGGCCATAAAGCATCCCCGTCATGATTATATCATAAGCTGTGTCCGTAAAAGTAAAATATTACCTACAGATCTTAATACCAGCCTATTCAAAACTCCGGACGGTTGGATATTGACTACTACTACTACTACTTTTTCTACTACTACTACTACTACTACTACTATACTACTACTACTACTACTACTACTACTTTTTCTCCTACTACTACTACTACTACTACTACTTTTTCTCCTACTACTACTACTACTACTACTACTTTTTCTCCTACTACTACTACTTTTTCTACTACTACTACTACTACTTTTTACTAGTACTACCTAATTTTAATGCTACTACTCCTTGTATCTGTATGTGTGTGCAAGAGGTAAGAGAGAATCCTTCCTTTTGGTCGTAATTCATTTTACTATTAAAACAACTACCAGGGATTTAACTAGGTCCTATAAAAGTGCAATACAATGTAAAGGTAATGCTAAGAGAGAAAGAGGGAGAATAGAGAAGGATTTATCAAAGATTGCAATTAATAAAGTCATAATTCATAGCCCGTGTTGGAGGCGAGGCTTTTCCCTGTCTCTCTATGTCTTTTTTAACCTAACCAAAGTGAGTTACGGAGGGTAATAATAATTTATCATGGAAATTATAAACTTCAGCCCATCTTCTCTGGTAAGGAAGGTAGTGGATATGGATACATGTTAACTCCTTATACTCTTTTTACTACTTCTACTTCCATAAGACTACTAACTGCATGAAGTAACTTCAATTCTTCTTGTAGTAAGCTTACTATTGAATAGCTTCTGATGTTGTATCTCTACTTGTTCGTATATTAAGGGATAAATTACATGCAGTAAATGACCTAGCGTGAATTTAGTAAGTAATATTGGAAGGTGACCATAAAGTGAAAATCGAGGGGGTTAGTTAGGTGAACATTAGATAAGGAGGATTTAATGTTGGAGCAGTTATACTGGTTGGTAGCAATTCAACATAGCATCAAACCCCTTAAAATGCGAAATACATGACACTAAAACGAAAATAAAATCAAACTAAAGTTAGTTAAGTTGAACCGACGACTGAACCAGGTAATTAATTATACCTTATAATTTTAGCAAAAGAATCTCTAATCTTGAGATACACGACTCGTGAAAATATTGCTACTAATACTTTAGCTTAGAGTCAAAATCCTAAACGTCTTAGTGCGTATTGAAAATATTTTACAATTTAAGAAATATTGGTTCCTAAAAAAATTACCAAGTAAAACCACCAACTATGCCTTAATTTTTGCAGCTTGTTGTATATAACATTAAATTAATAGTCGGTTCAGGCCACACTGATAATAATTGCTCTGAATCTGAATGATGATGACAAATCCATATATTTACTACAATTATACAGATACCATGATAAGGTAAGTGACATTGGGAAATTGCAGGTAGGCGTTCCTTGAAATTAGCGTAGAATAGTTAATGCTAGAATATTAATAAAGTTCTCATTGAAAGCTCCTCCAAACCAGCAATTAATTAATAGCTGTGCCCCACATAACCGATTAAAATAATTCACTTACTCAACTTGAATCTAATTCTAGAAGAGGTAAGGTTAAATGCAAAGTAATGAACACACGTAATTTAAATAAAAACAAGTCTAATTAAGAGCAATAAAGTCAACAGTAAATAAATAAATAAATAACCCCCTCTCTCTGATAGTACAAACAATTGAAATCCTCAACTGAAATTATTGTCTGCAAATAATGAAACTAAGCAATAGAATAACTCAATAAGGATGGGGAATAAAGTAATATAAATGTGACCAATTATCTTTAAAGCGTAGTATATAATTAATTCGTGGTGGTGTATACGTGATTGAACTAATTGATACCTATTTTTGCCTGATCGACGGTGTTTAGTCTGTTGATACATTTGACTATTTGATTGAATAAAAGGTACAGCAGATCGAGATATAAGAAAAGAATTGGTCACTTACAAGCGATCCTTAATTAGGATTAATTAAGGAAAATTTCAAATGAAACATAATGGCAGTGGAAAAATAACCGGGCAACGAATGAAGTAGTACCCTAAATCCTCACCCGTATGCCGCACTCGTTAATTATGCCGCACTCCTATCCTGTAAATTTTAAAAGGGGTATCTCTCCCTTGTTAAACATGCTTCAAAACTTCTTTTCTTAGCCCATTCTAGGGCTATAGGGATTTTGTGAGACCAATCACTCAACCTAACGACCCATGGGGGTCAAAAAATCCCACCGGGTCAGTAAATACCGTATTTCCTGTTTTAATTCCCCTGGGGCTTTATTACTTGGAAGGGAAAATTAGAAATTATATTAACGTGGACAAGATAGGACTTATAACATGGAAAGGTAGGGGGAAATTAAACCGGAGGGGGAATTATTCCGGGGGAGGAATTAAAACGGGAAATACGGTAGGTAGCTTAAAAAATATTTTTATATTTTTCCACAAAAATCACAAAAATATGATCCGTTTACTTTGGCAAAAATAGAAAAATATGAAGACTCGTGGGGGTCAAAAACCATTACAGGGTCGGTCGCTGGAAAGAATCGTTAAATACCCAATGAAGTTCTATTGGTTTTGCGAAAAATGAGTTGATTTTAAAGTGATTGGTCTAAATATGTAATTTACTTGTTCGAAATATAGCTTAGAAATGAGAACATTATTCAACAGACATGCCATGCCGAGAGAAATGAAAGGCGACAAGAAGTTAAGGCGGAAAGCAAGGGCGCACGGGGGTGTGCGGGGCTGGACCCTTTAGTTGTAAAATAAGTTCAAAAATACAAAAATCAAAACATCTATAAATATAGCACCAACTGGAAGCCCTGGAATGGGCTCTGCCAGCTGCACACGGAGATATTGTGTACATACATAACCCGCGGTATCTGGGCGAGGATTCAGTCAGGGTAGTGAAAACAGTAGCCAGACACGAAGTTTTACCCTTTAATAGTACAGGTAATGGGTTATAGTAAGATAATTATTTTACGTTTCCTTTACGGACGATAACTCACATCATCCGCTGCTAATTAGTGTTATTTATCGTACAGAAAATCATCTGAGCTTGACGAGTGAGTGATAAATCATAAACAAAAGTCATAACCATTGTTTAAATCGAGTAACAAATTAAATACATAAGATAAGCTGCGTAAGTCAATATTCTGCTTGAGGATTGAGCTGCTTCTTTAGAACAAAAATCGATGACTTTCTTATTCTCGATAGATTTGTGACTCTCATTTGAAAGTGATTAAGGCTTGTAATTGTTATGATTTGATGTTATTGGTGAAGAAGGGTTTAAGAGATGGAAATAAAATGACAACCTAATCGAGCACTGATGAGTGAGTGCGTTATAAGGCTATTTTATAGAAATATAAGTACCAATCATAGTTGTTTTTTAATGTGTGCATACATTCTACATACTTTCCGTACTTCACGTACACGTACCTAGATACTTAATACAGTAAAAATAATAATAAATTGCTGTTTGCAAATTCTCAGTCAAAACCAGTAAAATACTCCACGCAACATTTTATGGAAAGTACTTTTATTAGTTAGAAATTAACTCTATGTGTGGAAAGAAGTCTAAACTAGATAAGGTTTTATCTTTTAAGCCAGTTTGGCTAAAGTAATAGGATTGCTCGTTGTAAGTTCTAGTGGTATTAAGTTTATTAATCCTAATCAGATTTTAGTAGAGGAAGGCTCGTCTACGGATAATTGCAGAGTAAAATCCATATCCTAGGAAGGTTCAGATCGTGAATACAAATAGTAAACAATAAATCCTATCTTGGGTTGATCGGGTAGTAAATGGTTAGTACCAACTTGATATGCAGAAATAACCGGTAACCTCTCCTGTTTTCTCAATTGGGAGGGTCGCCATCGTTTAATTTATTACTGTTTTACCATTTTAACCTTCAAGCTATACCTCGTTATTACTGTTATTAAAATTTGAAATTTAGCTTACAGCAATCGTCCCTTCAATCTTTTGTTCAATATTCAGCTCTCTCGCTAATTAATGATCATACTATTAACAGAATTTTATTTGTACGCATTATGGGCAAGATAAAATGGCTACTTTTTTTAGGCTTGAAGCCTCTTTATGCGACTGCACTTTCTGTGCCTACCGTATTTCCGGAAATTACTCCCCCCGGAATAACTCTCCTTCGGTATAACTCCCCCTACCTTTGCATGTTAAAAATGTAAATTTGCCCTATCTTACCCATGTTAAAAGTTTTTCCTTGAAATAATAACTCCCGAGGGAAGTAATTTCCGGAAATACGGTAAGTCAAGCAAGCCCAGCCTAACTGTATCGTCAGACTCACTATCGCGAACGGTTGTACTTTTTAAACTTCCGTTTTGGGCATCGATATATGAGGTCGAGTTCGGAGATGAGTGAAATCCGTCACAATCTCTTGTGGTTGTGATGAAACGTCACCATATTTTCATATGCAAATAGCATGTCCTTTACATCCTTGATTTTTGGAATTCATTTGATCTGGGCCTACTTTAATTGCTTTCATCTCCTACTTCAAGAGCCATTACCCTGTCCATTCCGCAGGAACTGTAGAGAAGACACGGACGGACGAGCGAAGTCTAGCCTTGTTGTTTGTTTGTTGTGGGAGGAAGTTCTGATAATGAAGAAATAAATAATGCTATAAAAATAAAGAAGGATTTCTAGTTTTTTTCTACCCTCAACTCTTCTTCTTCTTTTGCGAGCCTTCTTTATTTCGGTTGATTATTTAACTCTAGCAGAACCTAAATGTGAAACAAATGGGGGATTGAGTTTACTAAGTTATATAGCTAGGAGTCATTCATTACGTTGATTTGATAGCATTATTATCATAATATCTAGCAGTGTCATGGTATAAGTTAGCAATTTACAGTAGTAGTAGTAGTTAGTTGGTCTTGGTAGTAAGTAAAAAGACCACATCATTTATAAGATGATTTAATACGATTTCTCAGGAATAAAACTAAGCAAGCAAGCCTTGATTTGGTGTTTAGTCAAGTTCAAAAGCCTAGTAATTTTCTTGGTCGTCTCTGTTCACGGGGTAAAGGTTTTATCTTGTGAATTTAGAGGTGGTTGTTAGTTAGTTAGTCTGGGTTCTAGTTGCGGAGGGAGTTGTAGTTGGTAATATCTGATGATAATAATACGTTGAAATGAATGGCAGGGAGGAGGGAGTGAAATGGCGAGCCGGGTCATAAATGTCTCAGAAATGAGGGGGTGCGAGAGGAAACATTTCATGGGGGCTAATAAGCAGGTATAAAATTTTATTGGGCTCCTTCAACTCAACCTGGCTTGATTAGTGTGATTAACTTCATTCAGCCACCACCAACTACATTATAACAATAAGGTTATCTTCATATCTTATTCAACTCTGGCATAGCTTGCCCATAGGAGAAAAGGGTAGAGGGCTACGCTCCGGAATGGCGATAGATAAATACGGCATCTGAATAAATATGTGAAACTTATCCATCTTTTATTACACTTTCCTATGCATACCGTAAATAATGCCCCTGGGGAATTATTACTTCGAAGGAAAAATTGGGAAGTCTATTAACATGGACAAGATATGACAAATTCCTAATTTTAATATGGAAAGGTAGTAGGGCATTATACCGGGGGGAATTATTTGAGGGGGGCATTATTTCTGGAAATACGATAGCGAAACCCCCCAGTTTGGGGTTTTGTATGCTGAGGGATTTTCGGTTTATGCAAAAACCTCTACTAACGATGTTCGAAGCAGTAGTAGTATGATTCGACAGTTTTCGAAGGGATTTAAAGTAAATTTTTTGACTAAATTAAAATGCTTGAGATGAAACGTGAATGCTTTGCACCTGTATTTGTGAGCCTGTTGGCCTTATGGGGGTTTTGCGTATACGAAATATGTTTTAAAATAAGCTTCAGGACGTTTCCCTGTCATATTTTATTAAATAGGAATTCTGTTTATTGAAAGAAGTTCTGTAGAAACGTGACAGTTAGCAGTTAAGGGTGAAATGGCAGTCCTTCCTAAATAAAATCATAGCTAAACTGTAGTTGTTCTGAGCTAAAACCATTACACAAATCTCAGAGTTTAGATGGAGATATGGTAATAAAATTAATAAAGTAAATCTTTATCGCACAAAATTTAGCTCTTCTACTCCCATGAATTGATCAATTGATAACTTCTAAACACAATATTGCATGAATCTATAACTTCTTTTCGGATAAACTGCTTGGATGTTTGTAACAATGAACTAACTACCCAACTTTGCTGACCATTAACCGATGCTACGTAGACAAGGGATAAAATAATGTAATCCATTATTGGAAGTTATTTGAAGGTTTACTGAAAATTTGTTAAAAAAGTAAAGCACTTCAAGGATGAGTGGTTTAGTAGCTTTGGAAAAGGGTTTCCTAGAAAATGTTATTGTTACTCTGCTCTGTTTTGAAGCAAATTTTGTTTCAATAACTTGATTGTTTCTCAGAGGCCGAGGTTACAGTATGATTCCAATTTGAAATTGGGTAACTCTTCCGTAATCGTGGCCAGTTATAGTTCTAGAAACTGGACATTTTTGTCAACACTAGGGTTCAATTTTTGTCATTTCAGCTTACGTTTAGGTTTTTATTTGGGTCAAATGTTTAGATGTAGTTTTCATTATAATACGGGATAGTAGAGTCCTTAAAGCAGTTAGTTTAGCTTTGAAAATATATTTATTAGGTGTCGCGGATTAAAAAAAAGTAAGCTACAGTACTTTAGGTATTGTAGTCAATTACTTTATTTGCATCCTTAAGTATTTACATACTAACATACAGTATAACATTAGCCTTTACAAGGGGGTTTTTAAAGTAAAGTAAAGATACTCATAAGTTCTGGATTATTTATCAGCTCCCCTAAAAATGGGCTGATTCTATCTTAAAATTAATACTGGAAAGAGCCTCATCTCTTGTGCAATTATGTATGCTAATTTGTTAATCTTCAAGATGTATTGTGGTCAGTCAAGCGAAATAAAAAGCAATAACTGCTTATTTGGCACATTTAATTCATAAAGCAAGATTAAGATAGCTTGAGGAAATAAAAGATTAGCAAGTATAAAAGCATGATCATCATCATCAGTCCGTCATCAGGAGGACGTTAACATGATAAATTAATCTTCTTTGACAAGATAAAGCCATAATTAAGTGCTTAGTTCCTTCTGAATTTCGATGAAAGAAATACGTGAATATTTGAGCATAGCAAAATGCAAAATGTTGCAAAATGTTTGCAAAGATCTTGAGCGATTTATGAGTTTAATGAAACCTTATACATTGAACTACATAACCTTAAGAGCAAGTGATGCTTATGTTTAATAAAAGGAAGCAAAAGTGTAAAATAGCTAGTTTCATTTCGTCTTTATCAATATTTCTCCATTGATTTCACAAATTTGGCTAATAATCTTCCTTCCAGAAGTTTAAATGTGCATGGTATATATGTTTATTTTAATACGTGAATAAAAGCAACGATCCAGCCATTTTATTTAGCAGTAGTTTATATCTATCTTTCCACTCGAATACTGAGTGAGTAAGGCCAAGGGACAATAAGAAGGTTGATTAGTTGACACAAGTCTGACAAGATGATTAGATCCACACCCCCTTCATCTAACTCTCTCGTCTCCTTTGTAGATACATATTGTACTTTATACAACTAGAACTTGACGTACTATAATATAACTATGCTTCAAGACTTGGGACTTGTACATTCATTTGATTGACAAGACTCCTTTAAACTCGGTTTGAGTGACGGCCAGCAGGACTTTTTTCTCTGACAGTTAACTTATGCATTGAATGGGAGAGACGGAAGGAGTTGAGGTTGACGGCAACTTTATATCATAAATAATATAGAATAGAGAAGAGTGAATGTATAATAATCTTATAAATATAAAAGAGTGAGTGGAATGGATGATCTTATCAACCATTTATCATACATTTATGTGTGACGGCTGAGTTGACAGTTCAATCATGCTTTGTATAAAAATACTAATCGATATGGATGGATTTTTTATCCATTTCAAAGGGTGATGGAATGGAAAAGGAGAGAAAGGAAATATTCGCATTTTGCATAGAGGAAATTACCCAATACTAAAAGCTTTATAACTTGGTTGGTGTTATTAAAATTAATGTGTTTTATAAAAATACGGAGTACAGTTGACAGTACAAGGTAGTTTGGAAGAAAAAATTCTACAGTAAATCTATACGGCGAATTTAGCTTGTCATTAAAGATAAGCTGGGACTACGCTAGTTTATGGGATTTAGGCTTAGTATTTTATTTAGACGCAAGAAATATAAATATAAAATTATGCAGTCCAACTTAACTTGTACTAAAGGAAAATAGTTATCCAGACGATAATTAATATCCATCTACATTTTTGTCCTTTTGGCATAAATGTCTTGGACTTTTATAAGTAGAAGAATGGCAACTCTTTAGCAAAGGTTTACTGGTTTTTGCAATTTATACAGTTTACTCATTCCATACAGTTTTTATGGATTTTTCATTCATAATATTACGACATGTCTCTCTTCTCTTTCCATCCACTTGCAATTTGTGTCAATAGTTCGTACTGTGCTCCTCAGTTTTTTTTGTGAATACTCAATAATCAACAGTACAAGGACTTGTTTAAAAACAACTGGAATTCTCTGACATATCCATCGCTTATTTTTATACTTTACAATACATAAAAGTTAGAGTAAATAGCAAAGTAAAGGAACAAAAGAGGAAATATAAATACTGACCATCGATCTAAAAAGTAGACATGACCACAAAATGGACAATCAAAAAGGGATTTGACAGGTCGAGGCCAAATGTTTCGATAAAAAAAGCCTCCATCTAAGAGAGGATCATTCATTCCGATGATTGATTGATGAATGATGACTGATTGATTTAAGTTATGGTATGATGACTCAGTTGACAATTAATGTCCCTTGTACATTGTAGCTAAACTATTAGCTCTCTGTAGAGTGAAGCATAACATAACTACTTACTAGCTCCCTTATTAGCTAATCGGCAGCAAAAAGCTTGCTAATGGTTGTCGTTATCATTTCGTGTGAATACGAAGTTCAGTCTGTTCTGTGTATTTGCTTTGCCCCTACTTATCGTTGTTTACTAAGGACTGCTGGGATGAGAGTGACTGGGTTCCTTGATGATGATAAGGCATTATCTTTAATGTATTTGTTATGGGGAACGGCGGCTTTAGGTGGTTGTGTGTGAAGACTGGCTGGAAAGATAAGCATTAAGAAGAAATAAGATAAATTGTCCATCTGAGAACTGAAGTCTGAAAAGGAAAACCACCCAAAGCCGTCAAAAACCAAAAAGGGGAAATGTCACTTTGATTGTGTAACTTTTGTCTTCGCTATGTCTGTCCTCTCCTATAATGTTCTGAGTCACTAACTGGGTACTACTACTACTACTACTACTTCTACTACTCATAATACTATTCTCCTACTTCTACTTCTCATAATACTACTTCTCCTACTTCTCCTACTTCTAGTACTACAACTACTACTACTTGTAGTCATTCTACTACGTATACAGTACTTATACCACTACTTTTACTAAAACTATGAGAATTATAGATTGTATAAGTAGGCCGTATTTATCTGCTACTTAGAGTCTGAGTACTGAATAAAAACGACAGAATGATACACGATTCTGCTACTGTTAACAAGTGAATTACCCACTGCAACTCTTGAATGAATGGTAATACTAAATAACTAATACAGAGAAACGGAACGATGATAAGGAGACATACAAGATGGATTGAATTTATTTAGTATTTTATCATGAGAGAGAGATGACTTATTATCGTTAGTTAACTGGAGTGGTTTGAGGTTCGTGTCCTGGTTTTGAAGAGTTGAGAAAATAATAAAAATTATTGCGATTGAGATCGATGAAAGGGTTTTAGGACCTGAGTTACTCGAAAGCCTTGGTGTGCTTTGGGGTTTTTTCCGCAGGTTTAAGGCTGTCAGAGCTTGTTCTCGTGGGGTTTTAGTGGATGACTTTTCTCCTGGGTTTTTTTCAGGTTTCAAAAGATAGACTGCCCATTTTCTGGAATACGATACATTTGCTTTTTGGTGATTCTACGTTCATGGTTATAAGTTACGCAAGGTTGAATTAAACTCGGCGTTTCTGTATGCAATTAAGTTGACGCAAAATAATTCTGCAGGTATCTACAGGTGTTATATCTTTGGTTAAGTTTGTAGTACAGAGTACAACCGAATCAAGTTACCGTATTTCCGAAAATTACTCCCCTCCGGAATAACTCCCCCCCTAAATAACTCCCCCTGCAAATGACCCTTTGGAAAATAACTCCCCTCCCCTAAATTACTCCCCCTCCATTTCGTCCCCAAACCTTATAATCAAGCTTAGAAATTTTATTTTTATCTCTAAGGGCTTGAGAAAGCAGTTGAAACGGTCACCGTAATTTATTTTTGACGCGTTGAATTGTTTTCTGAAACGGATGCTCAGTTTTACGTTGGCTGTAGCATCCTTTACCTGAACAATTGGACGAAGGATTAATTATAAATTTTTTCTAGCAACTATATTTTTATTCATTTTTAGATGAATTATTATTTTTTAGACGGATTTAAATTATGAATACCCGATAACTGATTGCACTTTTCAAACAGTTTAAATCACAATTTGTAGACGGTTAACCAATAAAAAAATTTTAATACAGACGCCGACCGGATAGTTAATTTTTCTAATCGAAAGAAAGTTTTTAAATTCCGCTCTACGAATTGCAATTAACTTGTTTGAAATTGTGCAGTCAGTTATCGGGTATTGTTAATTTAAATCCGGCTAGAAAATAATAATTAGTCTAAAAACCAATGTATGTTTGATAACAAACATTTATAATATAATTCATCCAATTCAAGTATATCCAAATTAAGACGAAATTTAGGTTAATGCATATAAAATTGCGTTTTATTCCCAACTTCATTTAAAACGAGCTTAAAAATATTATCTTTGAACAATAACTCCCCCCCCCCTGGAATAACTCCCTGTGCAAATGAGACCATTGAAAATTAACTCCCCCGGGGGAGTAATTTCCGATACAGTAATCAGGCTTATAACATTTGTAGTACTGCACTCTTGTGTAGCTCGTTCAGGGCTTTCTACTGCTACGCATATCTTGGGGAAGTTCAGTTCAATTCAGTTGACAATTGACAATGACATCGGACAAGTTGACAGGTCACTCACTATGGACTTGACAGCCTGTCGCTGTTCCACTGGGGTGCTGCTACTTACAACGGCTACACAACTACAACTGCTGGCCGATACAGCTAGATCTACTAACTAATCTACCAATACATAAAGTAAAACGATCGAGGAAATAAAAGCAGTTTGTTCAAGCGGTACTCTAATCAAGGTTGCAGTATAAATAATCTGTTATAGAAATCTAAGCATTTCTTGGCTCTAGAGGAACTGGAATGATTGATGTCTTATCACTTAAATTATTTCTTTTAGGCTTAGACTTATAAAAAAGTTAACGTTTTAACAGAAAACTTAATGCATAATGTAAATGTTTAATTGCTCTCAAATCATAGTTTTATTTCGTAAAATAGGCCTAGAATTTGTTGTTTTATTGGCCATACTTTCAAATAATTAATCGACGATCAGTTCATCACTCTTAAGTACTTTCTCCTTAAAATGTAACATACTAAAAAATGCTAGTTAAAAAATCAATCAATCCCCATCAAACTTCGTCAAGAAAAATCAATCATTTTGCACGAACGCTAACGTATAATGTTTTTATGATTCATTCATTGTTGAATAGACGTTTTATTTTTCAGAAGTTTTTTTCTCTCGTGTGCTCACTCTACTCTAAAATCTTTCATCCGTCTTAGTTCAGGTTGAAGTCTCTAATTCTCTGAAATCATTACTCTCTTTCAATCTATCAGATAATTTTTCATTTCGGAAATAATTAGTAAAGGATTTGGGCTAAAAAAAGACCGCATAAAAGAATGCTTTGTAACTGCACAAAAAGTAATGGTAGCATTACATAGTAGAAGTAGTAGTAGATAGTTGGGGATAAGGCCAAAAAGCACTACCAACTATGAGGATCCCATATACACGGATCATTAATCATTCATTCATTATTAATCTTTTACCAGAGGAAGGCTTAGCTTTAAATGATTTAATAAATTAATGGAAGAACAAGACGACAAGACACGAACCAACAGTGACAGAGACCAAGACAAGACGAAATAATGAAAAAGTAAGTGGAAGGAAACGAGAAGTGACTTTATAATTTTAAGAGTTGGAATATTTATACTTTGCACGTCATTTTAACCTGTCTTATAACCAAGTTAGAATGCTAACGTATTATTTCTATCTAGATAGTAATATACCTAGTAATATTTAATGCATACATGGGAGGTAAAAAGTAAAATAGAAAACAATTTATCATTCCATTTCCGTCCATGTTCGTGTCCATGAATTCATTTAGGAGGAATTTATATCCCTTGTTTGTCTTGTGTGTCATTTATAATTCGTGTAAAAAAGTTAAGCCACCTTCATTCATTTCCAGTTCTACTAACTGAACTACTATTTATTTCTGACTTATTTGCCTGTGGTAGAGCTTGCTCAATTAAAGATCGGCTTTTAAAAACAGTTTTTTCAGTGTCCAACCAGCAACTGATAATGATAATGGAGCTACTTTGCTACTTCTCTGGTGAAATTGATAAGATCAAACATGCTCAGGAGAAGGGGTTGAGTAAATGCAATAAATAGTGAGTATAGTTGTACAGTCAACAGTAGCGAAAAGTTGTTACATTGCTACTGTTCAAGTTTATTTTAGTCAAATAAATAAAGAGTAAAACTCTAATTTGGATACCTTAATAATGTTAATAAAGCCCCGTATGTTTCCTTTATATGTTTTCAAACGTACTTCCCCACGGGACCTAATTAGGAGAAAAGTGGATGATGCATTTTGGGTTTTAATTAAATTATTGTCTTTTTATTCTTAACAGGCGTAATAATATAATTTTTAAATGATGCAAAAAGTGAAATCCAACGTCTAATTTTCTAGTACATATCGGTAGATAGAAAATAGCATTAGGAGATTAAGTGTCATTCCGACTGTTTATGCAGAGATAGAGACAGTTAATAAAACCTGAGTGTAGGATTACGCTATTTACGTGACTTGACAATAGAGCCCCTAGCCTTATCAATCTTATACCTATAGTTGCACACTGTTATTTACATCCCCTGGGGCTACTGATTAGTATAAACTCGGCCGAATTTCTTAAAGATAAATAAATTAAGGCTCTGGAGGAAGGCTAACTTCTCGCTTAGGTAGGTAGATGCATGGTTTGGTTTGACTTGGTTGAGATTGCATGTCTATGTAAATTTGGAGACAGCGTAAACATGGTCGTAAACAAGAACCACTAATGAAAAGAGATGACAAGGATGACATCAAAAATGCATTAGAGGAGGACAGGACGGTCGGTGGAGCCAGGATAGGCAGCCTTGTTGGTTGTTTTTGGTGAATAATATTATACAGAGTGAGGTGACCAAGATAAGGAGACTATAAGAATTTAAGACAAAGTAAGACATCTTGACTCGATTAATTATCCCCTGACTGAATGAAGGAGTGACAGCTTTTCTCACGACTTTCATGATAAATGCATTATTACTTTTGAAAGGGAATTCGCATAAAATATTATACACCTACTAAAAAACTAACTTCACTACTGCCCAAGTCCCTACCGCTTGAGTGCCATTGTCCGTGTCTTTTGTGGTTAACTTTACGAACATTAGTTTAAAACAGCGATCATCGTTGTGCAGAGTATCTAGTTTCCTTGTATTGGTATTGGTAGTACGTACTTGGTAATTTAGTTACTGAATATTTCAAAATTATATTTCATTTAAGGATGGAATTCAATCTTTGTTCAGTATTGATGAAATATAACTGATTATTAGCTATAACTGAAAGAAATTCATAAAATCAGAATTAAAATACCGTATTTCCGGAAATTACTCCCCCCTCCCTGGAAAAAAATCCCCCTATCCTTTCCATGTTAAAAATTAAAAGTCGCCCTATCTTCCCCATGTTAAAACTTTTTTCAATTTTTGCTCTGAAATTTAACGCCTCCGGGGGAGTAATTTCCGGAAATACGGTACTACTTTTTTCAGTTCACTTTAAACATTATGAAAAACTAGCTAGAACCTTTTTTTTCCTCCTTTACTCGAAAGCAGGACACCTTTGTTTTATAAAAGGTAAAATAACCATTCAAACCTCAATGAAATGAAACTTAACTTAATTAAAGTTGTATAACTACTGTTGTTGGATGTAAACTTTTAATTAATCTTTATTAAAGCTTTCAACTGACTCGTCGTGGCAAATAAAAGTTGAAAATAACAATTTAAGTATTGTAATTAATTACTTACGGGTTTACCTACCTATCATTACACTACAATAGCTGACAAGTGACAGATAGGAACCTCTGAGTAGTAAAAAATACAACAATACATGATGCTCTTCAGATTATAAAAACTTAAATTCATCTAACCTTCAAATGTCAAAGGGAAGTTGCTAAAGTGGTTGGGGAAAAAAGGTTGTTTTACTTCTTTACTTCAACGAAACTCTAAACTAATTAGCCGCTTGTAGGTAAGTACCACAGATTTAGATTAGGTAAGTACGTACTTGTGACTTGTGAGTGTTTTAAAGTGTTGAGTAAAGTTAAAATGAAATTTGCGGTTGATAAAAATAAAACATTATAGCATATTTTCTAAACTACAAGAAGATTTTAGCAGACGCGTTTGCACATTGAAGACAGCCTTATTCGTGCTATAATTTTCTGCAATAAAGAACCTCCAACATCTTGCTGATTGATGAATGTAATAAAAGTAGCTATTAATGCAATGAAGAGTAGGAATTTTTAATGCAATTTTAATTAGAAACCTCTCAATCCTTTTATTTTACCTTTGTATGACCTAGCACTAACTACGACAACTACTACAACTACTACAACTACAACTACTGCAAAAAATATAGATAAGAATGTACTGGTTGTGTAAAAAGTCTGCAATACTATGCAGGACGGATGGGGTGCTATTTTTCACAGAAATTTATAGTTTCTATTACAACTACCTGTATTGTTAACAATTGTACGCCAACTTATGGTTATGCATATGAAGTGGGAATGCTAGTGATTAAAACTTTATAAAAAACTGAGTTATTATGAGCCATAAAGATAAAATAAAAGTAGTTAATAATCAGATAGGATTTATAGCTGGAGGAATCTTATTTTTATTACTTGACTGCTGGCAATTAACACAAAAATGGTAAGTACCCGAGGAGGTAATATTAGTAGTAGCTTCTCTATCTAAATAAGTCTTATACATCTGCTTGCTACAAATACATAAAGTAAAGTAAACATTTAATAATAAGACGGATATTTATTTAACAACGATTATAACTTAATAAAGATATAAAAGAAGTTTATCGATGTTCAATTAAATTATATAATAACAGCTCAGCTAAATGTTTTAACTTATAATAATCCTATTTTCTTTAGTTTTTATAGCCTTTCAAGGATTATAATAAAAACTCAAGAATATAAGTGTAACAACCTAACAACAGACTTTATATAAAACAACTCAATAACTTCCTACCGTTATTTTTTGTACTGCGTAAAAAAACAACTAACAACGCTAACAATTTAAATCAAAAGATAAGACAAAAGCATTCTTTTTGTAAGGTAGATTGTAAAATATTTAATAAAAAATACAGTTCAATTTTCGATAAATAAATCTCTCTCTTTCAAATGTGAATATTATACTATAATTAATTACTTAAATTAGCATAGCCTGCAGACGTTTCGTGTAGTAGGGGACAAGATTACTATTATTAAGGAATAAATAAACTGTTGTATTATTATAGTAGTGGTAATAATTGATGGCTAAATTATTTACGGAACTTTGGTCTATACTGATTGAGCCTTTTTAATATATTTCTCATTATCATTCTGCCATTTAGATCTGGCAGGCAGGCTTGGCGATTTTACTTTATTTTCATAATGATAATAAAGCGAGCCTTTATTTTTTGCGTAATTGTTGTATTGTGTATTAATTACCACTGAATTAATCACCACCCACCCACCTTGCCGATAATAATGAGAATAAATTAAGCACTGAACACTCTCTAGAAATATAATAGAAGAAGAGAAGCAGTAATAATAATTAGATTAGAATATAATGGGAAATAATAATTGAGCTTTCAAAATTAATTTAGGGGTTTCTTTCATAGTTAGCTGTTTCTCTACTACTAATTAGTAATTAGACACTTTGATAAATAATCGCTGGTACTTATCAATTAGCAATTACATAAATGAATTGTCTTCAGCCTCGATTCATTGTAGAACAGATGGACCAACCCTTTGCCCATATAGAGCAGCAGCATAAGCCGCTCCCGGGGGGTAATAACCCGGAGGTATAGAGCCCGGTTTGGCCCCAGCGGATCCACCCTGTCCCGAATTACCGGAGGCGGACGCGGAAGACACTGGTACTCCATAAGGACTTATCTGCGAAGGGTTTGGATAACCTCCGCGCATTTGCATAGCCATTGCTGCCGCCGCCATGGGTGACATTGACATGGCCATTGCTGAGTTGGTATACATAGAAGAGGCTCCACTGGCTGCTAAGGCTGCGGCAAACTGTTGCTGCTGGTGGGCAGCAAAGGCTGCAAGCGTTGCAGAATCCGAAGCTGCGGCAGCGTTGTTTGTATGCGTTCGTAGATGTTGGAGGAGTTCTTCAGAGGTTGCGAACCTCTTTCCGCAGTAGTTTTCTCCCACAATCCAATTACAAACATTAGGACGGGCAGCATTGTGTTGTTGCTGTTGTTGTTGTTGCTGCTGCTGCTGAGCTGCAGCAACTGCAGCGGCTTGTTGCTGTTGTTGCTGCTGTTGTTGGTAAAGAGCTGCGTGCTGACTAAATAGGGCTGGATGGTAGCCACCGAACCCAAAGGGGGAGGGATATGGGATTTTCTGATGGTCACAAGAGGCACACCCAATGGGACAGATTCCTCCTTGGGGAAATCCTTGATAGGCTTGAGAAAGAAGGCCAGCCCCACCGCCACCGTATTGGCAGCCTGTGCAATAAGGATCTTTACAGACCGGGACTATTGACTCCCCCTGGGGTGTCTTTACTCGAGAATAGGACAGGTAAGGAGACCCTTGAGGATAGGCGGAGAGGTAAGGATGGGCTTGCTGTGGTCCTCCTCCCCCGAGGTAGGGTAGTCTAAATGCCGGGTTAAGGAAGTCCGCCGGGTACCCTAGACCTGCAGATGAGGTTGGTGGATGGCCGGACAGGGCGGCGAGACTTGGAGGGAGGGGTACTCCCGGGTAGCGATTTCCATGGAGGATCTCAAGTCCAGAACGGATAATAGGGTTTGCCCCCTGGGGATCTTGTGGGGGTTGGGGTTTTGATGATTTAGAGGATGACTTTTCATCCGGGGAGGATGAGGATGATGAATTATGTGGAGATTTACGACTACCAGATCCTCGAGAGTGCTCTTTTTCACTTGGGGGTTGTGGGGGTGGAGTGTCTTTCTTCTCGAGGATTATCGTATCCTTGTCCGAGGAAGCTGTAGAGCTGGCTGAGGAGACTGGAGGAGATACCCTGGACATTTTTGAGGGCATTGGTGGAGAGGTTGAGGCGGATGAGGACCTTTTGAGCAATCGTTCTGTTGGAGCCCTTCCACCGTCGTTTACAAGGGGTAGGGAGGCTTGAAGATTTGATGAATTGGTGTTTGAGCAAGATTTAGATTTAGAGGATGGTTGATGATGGTGGCGATCGCGATCGCGATTGTTACCAGTTGGGGGAGACGTTTTCCCGTTTTGAGCTTGGTGGTAGTGAGTTACACTGTGGAGAGAGCTGGGTTGTTGTAACTGCTGATGAACTGGTTGTTTCGAATAAGGAGGGGAGTGGCTGCTAGTGCTGGCTGTGCTTGTGATGCTGCAGTTACTACCGGAACTCCGGGGTCGGGTTAGGGAGTCTGTGTCAGAGTTTAAAGAATGTTTCCTCCGTTGTTGGGAGGAGGATTCGAATTTATTATTTGAAGAGGGGGAGTCCGCTCCGATTTGGCTGCATGTTTGGACCAGCAGAGCCAAGGGGGATTTTTTTGCGTCCAGCTAAAAGTAAATTAAGGAAAGAAATGTTTAGAGGTTGGTTTGACATTTTTGGGGTTTTTAGTAGCCAAAGTTTCCCATTTTTCTGGGGGAAGAGAGGGGTTGAGACCTTTGGGTTAAGGTAGTTTTAACAAACGCTGGATTACTACAGGGTCCGTGTAATGTTGGAAGAAGGGAGATTAATTGAGAGTTTCCAAATTTAGAATGATTTAAGAGTGACTTAAGGATAAATAGTCAGTCATGCGAAGTATAGGTTCTTAATTAATATTAGAATTGCAATTAGTATACCACAAAAGTCCGGACGTTTGCGTATACAATTAAAAAGGGCTGCCTAACTATTGGTGGAGTCTACTATTCAATAGCAATATATGTAACAATTTTACTTTTGAGCAAAACTTGAAACAAAATCTCTATAACTAAAACTATATTAGTTTCTTTGAGTAAAACTCACCATAGTTGGTAGAGGTGTCATGTAATCCGGTTGCAAATATTGATGAGGACCTCCACTCGTTCCACTTAAAACGGAATTCGTTCCGTGTCCATCCAACACAACCATTTTGCTTGGTTTTATGAGATTAAAATATCACCCGAATCCAATTCCAAAATTTTAACAAATTCACTGAACTTTTTGATACTAAACCGTACCAGATTCTTTTCTACAAGAGCCAGATGTAGTAATTAATTACTATTATCACTTGTTTCCAGCGTTAAAACACCAAATTCCTTGATACAAACGCTTTAGAACAACTTTCCTGCAATAACTTCCAGTTATTGAAATCCCTTGATGAATCAAACTTCACAAAAAGAGTAAAAGATCGTTCATAAATCCCTTAGGTTTTCTCAAAATCCAAAACCAAATGAGTAGCAGTTCCTATCTCGGTAGTTTTATTTCCAAAATAAACTCATAAAATCCTTCACAACCAAGTTCCAACTTTTTCCAAAAAGTCTTAAAAAACCAGTGAAATTACAACTTTTTTCCTGAAACCAATCTAGTTTTAACAACTCGAAACTTGTAAACCAACAACTCCTGGATAAAGTACAGGTTTTTATCCAAAAATAGCCCAACTTCCCTTGCGTTTTTAGCCTATCTTTTCCAGCGATATTGTTGAGACTTTTGGTATGAAACTGCTCATAAACTGACGTACGTCTTTCCCCAGTAAAGTACTGATGAAGACTGAAAAGTTGTTTGAGAGCGACTGAAATGGTTGGACCACTTCGAGAGCTGGTTTCCACTTGGCTCAAACTCCTACTTTCTGGGGGAAAGGTTCTTGGCTAAACGACTCGTTGGAAACGTATCCCTGACTATGCCTTCCTAGTAAGTTGCAGACCCCAATGGACTTTCCTAGTTTGCAAGTAACTACAAAATCATCTAGTGTATGTAGCCTCTTCGTT
>JAQFZX010001616.1:0-27043 GCA_034682405.1 Hydroisotoma schaefferi | reverse complement strand
AATTGTTGGGGCGACAGCGTTTGCCGGTGGTCTTGCCGATGCCCTTCTGGCCATCCATTATTTAGGAGTTTTGCTCAGAGAAATTCGTCACATGTCTCCACAATTTCAGGTAAGGAAATAATACAGCAAAATTGAATTTCATGACTTAGTAGACATGCTAATTAAACGTTAGAGGATACTATTGTCGTTGAATGGAGGAGAGGGTGAGATTGATATGAACCAGAGTCTTTTTTTTAGCCCATTAACCCATTATATTTTTCTGTTTTCATGTGTTTTCTCTTGTTTTACATCATTATTATTATCATTATCCTCTCGCAAGTTAAGAGCAGAAATTGGCTTGCAGCATATCATCAGCCCGCTGCACGTTTTAGGTTTACGATTGGTGTAATCTTAGTTCTTGTAATCTGCATGTAATTCCTAAAATTGTGATTTATGCATATAGATAACCATTTTACGGTCTCCGGATGGCCTCTCCAAGACGTGGATAATTGGGAGCTTGAGTATTCAGCGAGCTGCTGTCTGGGTTTTGCAACACTATTACTCAGAGTTCCCATCCTACAACCCGCATCTGGACAGACTTCCGCTTATAAGGAAACGACATCCTTCAATCACCAGTGCTACTGCCCCTTCATTTAAATTTTATGACTTCGATGGAATCTCATCCTCATTTACACCGGTACGAGTAAACACTATCCGGTCTATCCTTATATATTCCTTAACAGAAAAAAATACCAACTACCAAGAAACTGCCAACCTTATTATTATTGCCCTAAAAGACGTTAACTGTCGACATCGCCCCTTTCCACTCTTTAAGACAATGACAATAAGCGTCACTATTTTTCAGAGTTTAACTTAAACTAGGTATTTGCTTTGCATTCTCTCGCACCCGAATTCACCCAGAGAGAACAATGCTGCAATCCCAAAAGAAAGAAATGGCAGTAATCTGTCATCTATATCTACTTTACTTTAACTTTACTTCATTCTATAATTAGGCTGGCCGACTCTCTCGTCGTGGAACATCTCACAACGAGCGATTTTACGAGGAACATGAATACGAAAGGCGTGTTCGAAAAAGGCGAGCAAGGCTGGTGGCCGCTACAGAAGAGGCTTTTACTCATATCAAGAGACTTCAGGATGAGCAAGGTGGGTTTGCCATTCAACTAGATGGTTATTTTTACTTGCTTTGAAATGCTATACTTTTACATTTTACGAAAAAGTAAAATATCTTAAGACGGCACGACGAGACGGAGACCAACAATCCTGCCGTATCTTTCATTTCGGATTGATTCTAATTTGTCAAGTAGCAGAGACTCAAATTCTCCTGGGTTCCTTCATATCTTTTCATAAGAAAGACATAAGGGAAGTATTATTCATTCTGTGAGTAATCAAGATTAAGATAGATTCCTACGTCCATCTCTAGCAACATCCGCCTGTTGTCCCTTCTGTCATGTCGTCTGTTGATGATAATACACCTCCGAAAAAATTATTGATGTTGATGAGAAAATGCTTTATTGTGGCTACATAACTTTTTAAAGTTCTCACCACTCGTCTTCCCAAACGTGTCAATACAATGTGTAAATTTTTCGCAAGTCATTTTGATAATTCTTGTCCCTCTGCCTTTACGTTATGTATCGTACCTAGTACCTGCGTTGAATCATGCATTTCTTTCTATTTAACATGACGTACTAGTAAGGAATATGCTATTACAAATACAAGCCTTCTTTAGATCCCAACAAACTAATTGTGAGCCCAGTTTCTTTTGACTGATTCCGTTTCCTCGTACGCCCGGTCGCTTTTAGATCCTTTATTTGATTAGACATAGCTGTTGGCCTTTGTGATAAATTAAAGATTATGGTCAGGAATTAGTGTCATTGTGCCCACAAGCCACCATGGGTTGCCAAACGGTGTACCGTACTCTCAAGACCTACGCATATTATTGAACTCGTTTGTAAAGATGTAATTTATGAGGAATGATGCCCTAAATTTCCAGGTCCCGCCGTACCCTTGGACGCAGTAGAGGCAGCAGCGGCCGTCTTTCCATCCTTGGCTCGACCGTTGCAAAAATACCTGCGAATTACTCGCCAACAGCCCTGGCACACTGCGGAGAGTGTTCTTAATCATTTAGCCACTTGTCTTCGTCTAGGACTGGCTCCACGGGCCTTCTTGGATAGATTCTTATCTTATCAGCCTGTTCTTCAGGTAAGTCGCTTAAAAGGCATTCATCATAATCGCCAGCAGTTCTGCTAACACGGGCTTTTGATTTAGATAAACGTAACCTTGCATGGAGAGAGAGACTGAAATATTTTAATATTTTATCCATAAAAATCTTTAATGAACACCTAATGATGAATGATGAGCAGGTCAACTTTTCATACAAATAAAATGACAGCTGAGAAAATACATCTGAAATGAAAAATTGTAGATTCGCATGATCAACTCTCCTGTTTAGAATAATTACTTCGTGATGGCGATGGGTACGTTTAATCAATATTCTGAAAAAATGATTTATACAACAACTTAGGACTGGAATGTAAGACGCTGATCCAAAGTTTAATACATATGTGGTTTAATAAGATCCTAAGCTCGACGTTATATTAGCGTAAGTTAGGACAAGTAGTGAGTGTTTATCTGTAGCAGTTCCGAGTTCGCATAAGCTATCCATCTCATTGTCTAGAATCTTTACACCATAAATCATACAAAGTACGATAATTGATTGGAATTACACATCAAAAGCAGTAATTCGGGTCTTAAATGCAAAACTCGTAATGAACAAAGTCAGCAAAAGCAAAAGTTTATCGCGTGAGCGTAAATCTCATTTCCCTTCACGTCTGCTTTAGACACTGCACTGAAGTCTAGATATTATCCTCTGTTCGTGCATACAACATACTACAAATGGCTATATATTTTTAATCGATTTATGTTCGATCGTTAAATCTAATTTTTGCATAATAGGGAAAAAGTGTTCAAGAAAAACTGGATGTGCGAATCAGCAACTCGTGATGGTTCTATAAAATGTATAGATTTATAATCGAAATCTTAACATCTCTTTCTATGAACTGTTACACCATAATGCTACGACGGTGTGGAAATCAATGCGAATAATTAGCGAAAAGTTGCAGCTTAGTGATAAAAGCAATTATTAGAACTGTCAAGAACCGGAGATCTTTAAGTTAAAGACTCCTGCATGTTTGAGATCACTAGCAGATGGCTGAAGCTAAGGGATCAAAAAATGATCCTGCATTCATTCAGAAAACTAATTAGCTTTTTGTATGATTGCTAAGATTTTTCATAGCTACAGTAAACAAAGTCTGATTTTAATTTCTTGTATTAATATTCCAGGCCAGTCGTGAGGGGAGCGTGTGCTCTTGGGCTCTTGTCAGTGACTTCTCAGTCTCAAGAACACTTGCCAAAGATACAAATTTCCTATTGAAAAATGGTGACGTGAGTCTTTTTGTGACAGTGACTCCGCTTCCACATTTTAATCTCACCGAACAAGTTGTGGATCCTAAAAGTAATAAATTTACTCTAAGACTCAGTTCAGAGACATCCGTATGATCAATGGCAAACTGGATCTAGGGATTACCCCACAGACAGAGATCTTTTTATGGAGATCCCTTACCTAAGATACATTAAGATATCTTTGAGGATAACTTTTCCAATCTTCTCTAATAATTGGACTTAAATTAAAAATGGACATGATTCAACATTCTACTCTACGTTTCTTCCTCCAATTAGTGTAGCATTGGGAGACAAATTATGTTGCAAGTTGGACAAGAAACTAAGTGGAAAGTTGAAACCGTTTCCCATAAAATATAACTTACATCTCATCAAAACCTAGAACTTATTAAAACAACAAGCTCATTCATTCATATCTCTTGCCTATCCCCTTGTGCCGTCACTGTCAGTGTCATTAGTTGTTACTTAGTATTGCCTACACGTTATCTTAAGCTTTATATTACCACCAACCATCTTCTGATTAAGATGATTTGTAGCTTCTTAATTCAAGACTGTTATGCATATTTATTTTACTTAAAATTTAATAGAAAGAATTATGTACATAATTTTTACAATTAACATTACAGAAGAGACCTCATTTTTGTGGCTAGCTCATTTTTATTTATTATGGAACCTACCTAGAAAGAATTTCATATTGTTATAATTACTAAAACAGGATTTACATTGAAAGACATTCGCTTAGTTTTTGTACCTATCTATATAAATATTATGCTTAAAGGCAAACAAAGCCGTTATGCTACTACTATTAGAGTAGAGGTAAGTTAAATGATTATCTTACTCGCAGCTATGTTCAGCCTTTTAGTAGAGCACACACAAAGGTCTGATATCAGTGCCTTTATTTTTTATTGCTGAAAGATAGTACTCATTCATATCATATCAGGTACGTAATTAGCTAGGTTTCCTTGCGTTAGCTTGAAAAACTTAAGGATCGATGCTAGTTTGGCTTGTGAATGAATCAAAGTAAAATAGAACCATGCTAAAAGTGTAGTATGGATATAGATTGTGCCGGTGAAGTGATCCAAGTCGTAAAATTTGTTAAGTATTATGATGAATGATAAGCACTTACATTTTGGGTGTTTTATGCAATGTGTTATTTATTTATTTTGCGTGGAATCGTTACAATCATCGCAGTTTATTGTTGCAACAAATTTGAATGGTGTTTGTCTTTGTTATAGTGGTGCAGTGCAGACTTTATAGCTTGAACTTTAGATAATCCGGTTGTGTCTAGTGAGTCTGTATCGCTGTAAAATGGAGTGTAATGCAGTTTTTCAATGTTCTCATAAATCTACTTCTTTTTAAATTGACCTGAAGATATTACTCTCGAATTATGAATAATGGCTCAAAAAGACTATAATTCTGCTGAACCGGGATTCAAATTTATAACATCTTTAAAAATCATTGTACTACAATACACAAATACAGCAAATTCGCTCTGTCCAAATGTGAAGGGGTTATGAAATGCTATTTTGATAATAAGTATATGGTAATCAATTGTACGCATAGAAGTTTTAACGCTCAAGATAGGCTTCGAAATGGTTTGCCTTGTATTGTCTTCTTAATTATCTTCAGTCTATTTTTACTTCAGTGACGAACGATATGTAATTTCATACGAATAAACTCAGTATACTGTTGTCAAGATTTCTTTTATTTTCTACTCTCTACTACTTTAATGATGTTTTTATTAATTATTAATGAGGAGACAAAATATAAGAGGAATTACAGTTTCCTTCTACTTGATTAAGCGTAGAGCAGATAGTGAAATTACAAGACCAAAAGACCCATATTAAACGCATTAAATTTCCTCCTTGGTATTAATTAATATTAACTTAAGAGTTGCGTTTCCATACTTTTAGCACATTTAGGGCCATTAGTGAGCTTTATTTAAAGAGTTATTACATTGTTTACACAATATTGGTTATAAATTGTTCTACTCTTCGTAATTACTATGAGCTATGGTAGTATAGTCTATATACTGATAAAATTATTAGAAACGAGTTTTTTTTTCAGAGAATCGCTTTGAATGGTGACAAAGGGTAAAAAACTGCTCTTCTAATCTAGTTCCTTTAATCTAACAGGTGACGGTTTCGAAAGGTTAGATTTTCAATTTTTTTTTATACATAATTGTTTTTATTACATTATCCAGAAAGCCCTCTTTTAGTTCCAGTTTTTCACATGCTTTAATCATTTTTCTGGAATTTCTGCTCAGAAAACTCTCCCTACTCTTATGGAATGAGGATAGATTTATTTGGTAGAAGTCGGTTTAAAATATGCCTTCTTAAACTTGGTAGGAAATCATTAGGAATCTTTCAATTTGGACAACATTTATCAATATATAGTTGTAGCCTCCTTTCCAACACAAGAATTTAAGTATTTTTACCACAATTTTACTTAAACATTTTAAAGCAGGTTTTCTAAGATTAAGATATTACTTAAATCATCAGCACCGAAGCTTTCAATATACTATATTAAGTATATTGCCCACGAATAGTATATTGGCCAAAAATGATGGAAATATCGTCAATACTAAAGAAAAAAAACATTTCGTGGCCAAAAATGAGTGGGGTTCCTTCCTACACATTGATATTGCAGAAACCGGCAGATAGCAGGTAATTTTTATAGTTCAGGTAACATATTCAATTGGAATACTGTATTTTTCTGATTTAATACATCAATTACGGATCATATAAGCTTTCCATATATTTGCTAAACTATCACTATCGCAGGTATTATTTTGGAGTAATGGCGATAAGTCTATTATCATTGTGCCTATAGTGATCCAAAATTCTCATAGGGTTTAACATTGACACTGATTCACAGGACAGGGACAGAGAAATCCCAATGGAAGGTTAAAGTGCCTTAATTCAATGGAGTCTTCGGTTACTGATATGAAGAAAAAGACACTTCCACCTTAGGGTTTGTATTGTCATGAGTGCGGGTTGTAACTTCTAACTTGTGTGTTGTGTAATACATTAATTAAGAGCTTATTGATTTAGGCCCGTTTTTAGCATTATCCTATCCATAACACTGCTACTTTTGTAAATTAGTATAGCATCAATCAATCACCTTTGTTTAACAATCTAGGATAATTGAAGAATACAATAATCTCAAAATCTCTGTTCTCTGCATCTTCACCGAAGCTTGTGCTCTGCTTTGAATTTAAAATACTGTTAGCAAATCATGACCGTGGTTTGGTAACAAAATACAAGCTAAGAATATGCAAAAGACAAACGAATTTAATACATAAGTCTACAGTAGTCATAATGAATACTACATTTCACAAATTAAAGCCCACTTATCTTCGCCCTACTGACTGACACTAATCTCACAGACTGACCGTTACAGTACTTAATATAACTCATCTAAAATTACACACACATTAACTTATTGGCTGGATCTTTACTAAAAATTGTAATCCATGCATGCCCTTACTTTTTCATGCTTATTATATATACTTTTACTAAAAATGTAGGTATCATTTCCTAAAATATTTGCGAAGGTACAAATGCATTCATATCCATATCATATCGATCGATTGATTTTGATGGGTCGGGTAGTTGGTTGTGTGACTGTTCCGTGTGAAGATATGAATAAGATAAAACGTTTCCATATCTATCTCATCACTTTTTCACGATTCGTCAACCAGTTTACTTACGACTTGATAAGTTTACTTGCCCGGGCGTTGGCATGTTGTATTCTGACGTCATTCGACAACGCCTGAAAACATAACAGTCAATAAGTAAACAGCTTTGGTAAAGTTTCGGGCCCCAAATACAGCCAGTAGTACTTCTGCAACCATTCCCATGAGATTATTAAAGAAGAGTGAAGAGTCAGTTTAAGAGCTGAGGAGAGGAATAGTTCGGAAAACGAAATTTTCATTTTACCCTAAAACCACAACTATACTTAAGTAGGATATGATGGCTACAAACGGCATTTTGGGGACTTTTCGAAGCTTCATAAATGGGGTTAGTTTGAAGGAGGTCCGTTATAAGAAGGTCAAGTAAACTGATCAAAGTTACATCTTATGACGCGAGGGACTTGCATTCAACAGGATGATTTTAGGATACATACTAATATAATCCGTCCTTTATGATAGATATCGCAGTACTTTAAATAACTTTCCCTTACCTTATCATTAATACGATCAATTTGACTATTCTGACCCTCGATTTCTGTCCCCATATCTATAGCCATGTTGCGCAAGTTTCCAATCATATTCGACACTTGACCCATGTTCCCCTCCATTTCGTCTTCCCTTGCGTCTCCCGTAATTCTATACAAATATTCAAAATGTTACTCAAAGTGACTATACACTCCTGCATTCAACATCTTCACTCTCTGAAAGTTCTAAAAACTCCACTTGAAACTCTGTGAATATGTTTGAACACTCTTAATCCTTACGTAGTGATGTATCCTCCTTGCGAAGCAGCCACCGATGAAGCCCCGTTCCTGTCATCCATGATTCTCTGGGGTTGGTTATTTACGACTTTCCCATCATCCGTCCCCTTCCACGTTGAAGAATCCTCTTTGAATTCACTCGACCTAACGTCATCATCATAAATGTATTCATTTTCTCAAATCATTCGACCCACTAAGCTCCATTTGCTTCAGAGAGACAAATTCTTCAACTCTATCAACTTTACTTTACACTTCACCAACTATTATGCTGCAAGTAATAAGGGTAAGATTTCTCTTGCATGAACGCCATGAAACAAACTACTGCTACTATCTGCACATTCAACCGCTCGTAAACTACCATATAAAATCAAATTACTTTTTCCAAGGAAGAACGCAAAGCCCGCAACATTTTTCCAATCCAGTTAGATTCTTCTCTGCTTCTTTCATGTCATTGTTAATTTGATCCATTCCCTCTTCAATTCTATCCAATTGTTCTACACAGTTCAACATTTCAATTATCTTTTACTTTCTTTTTCATTTCTGCATGCAAAACCAACGGACCAACTATTTGCACAAGAATAATATGATGCTATAGGGGTTAGTTAGGTTAGGTTAGTGAGTTTGCGAATAGTATGTATCATCAAAGCATTTGTTTCGAATGTATTAGCTCACAAAGCATAAAGGTTTCATTTCATCAATTATGGAAACAGAAAAAGCTACAAAGAGAGACGTCCGTCCGTAAAAGCCAAGTCCGTATTTTATACTTACCGAAGTTAGTAGCTAAATATAACATCTAAATATGCATACATAGTTAAGGAGGAAGAATAAATGAATTTCTACAAAGATTAACACACATTCAAGGAGAACTCTTCTACAAGCCAAGCTCCATGTTATTCATCCTTCCTTAGTTTTTCTGCGGGGGATGCGGCACTCTTTGTTTTATAAAAGCTGTAATATTTTACTTGTTACTAAGAATGTGACTACCCAGTTACTTTAATTTGGATGCAACCCAGTACAATATGTCACATCTCCATATGTAAACGTTTCATTAATATTAAAGTTTGTAGATTTAGAGACAACATTCCCTAGATGTGAGGACCGTTCACTTGTTATAATACAACATTTATACTTTCTCCAAGCCAAGGCCAAACTAGCTTCGGGGTTTTACTTTTCAGCGTACGTTATTATTTTCTTTAGTTTTAACGTTCAGCTAAACTAGATTAACATGAAATTTCTTCCAAATTCTAGGAGTTCTACATGCTATGTTCAAAAGCTAAATGCTTTAGCTAAATGCGCACCCCCACCGCCCACCAGCCATGTTATTACTCAAAATAGCTTAAATTTATTTATTTGAAGTATTCTTTCCTGAGTAAAGCCATCCCCAAAAACTGCCCATGACTAGTGCTTTGCTTTGTTACACGTAATAAAGAGTACGCTTGGCTGCTAACTACTACTGTCATTACCTTTGAAAGCAGCTTTCAAGAAAAAAAAATTGCTAAAAAAATAATAAAAGAAATTGTTTGCTACTGTCAACTGCTACAGTTAGTTGCTTTGCTATGAAGTATGCACGAAAACCATAATGTGATAAGGTTTTGGTCAAAGTATGTTTTTGTTTATACTACTCAAAAATTCATGTACAATCAAAAAACTTTTGCTCAGGCCAGACTGAGTGAAACAAACTTTCTGCAAGCTCAAAACACGACAGAAAACACTTTCACAGGCTCTTACTCGATAGACAACTGTCTTTCAAAATTAATTCATGCACGTACTTTCCAACTATATTTCTATCTTGACGTACGATGTAGTACTACGCACGAAAGAATCTTTAACTTTACTGCTTATGTCGACGAAAATGTTACAAGCATAAAAAAAGTCAAAGTCGGTATGAAAAAAATAATTTAATGCAATAATATACAAGCAGCCAGAGAAAAGCTAGCAAAAAATAAATAAATCATATACCGCCTTGTTGATTCAGCATATCCAATGTTTTTGCGCCCGTAAATTCAGACTGGAAACGGCAAATAAATAAAATTAAATAAATAAGCAATTTCGAAATAACTTCATTCGTCATCAATCAATTCATCAATTCATTCCTGAAACCATTATAAAATTAATACATCCAGATTCCAGAAGCCGGCCGCACCAAATAAATACTACTTAAACTACCTAATATAAGCATTCTTAAATTGTAAGAGCCAAAAAAGGTTCTTTTCTTCAGAAACCGCAGCTCAACAACTCTTGGTCGATACTTGACGCTATTAATAAATGTGCTGCACATCAAATACTAACCATCTCCAGAGAGAAAGCAAACGCCCGCTTTTAATTAAGCTTAAATTTATTCACGCCAATGCTCTTCAGTAGCACATCAAGTACCAGCTTACGAGCAAGCTTGGATCATGATCAAAGCCCTTTCAAGGGTTTACCTAACTATTGATCCATATTATGTTCATGAAGGCTCTTCTAGTCATATAATCCTTGAACTGTTTGTAATTCCAAGTAATTCTAATTAACTAATCTTTTGTTCAAAAAGACTTCATTTGTGTCAACTATACAGTATGATTATGATTGTGTATTATGTACTCCCATTATTTCATTTCATCAACAGGTACATGTATATATTTTATAAGTCACTGAATTAATTTACGCTCATAAGAAGCTCTACCTACGCTAAAATTCAAATACAATTCTCAAAATAACAATATCCTATCAAAGCATTCTATCTCCACATAGTGCTATATACTCCCTCCCAGATTTCTAGAAACTTCCACCTTTTCCTTTATCATTTCATTACTTATAGATGACCCTGAAAATTTTAATTTTGATCTCCAATCTTACTTTACTCTTTCCCTACTCTCAAATGAATCCCTTTCTTTCTTTATCACTCTCTATTTGACAGGTAACATTATCGTGTAACTAATTTCTTGAAACCATTTCAAAGCCTTGAGAGGTTGATGTTTATAAACTAAAGTCTGGCTGACACTGACAGGTAACTGAAGGGAAGGTAAGTCAAAAGAAAAATTCCAAGAACCGTCTCAATGGCTTCGTCTTCATCTTTTGACCCCATTTCAGCGAGCCACTCAACATAAGGTAAGGTACTAGTAAGATAGAATTGATGGTGAAAGCAGAAATACAGAAAAACGATAATGGGAGGCTAAACAACGAGTCGCCATTAAACCTCACTTTATCATCGCAGCAGCAACCACCGTCATTTATTCAAGGCTACAATAAAATGACCAATGAACAAAGTACCGAACTCTCGTCTAAAAAACCTCTAAAAGTAAAAGCTAAAAACTTCCATCCCAGTTCCGAAATGCTAAGTTGGGAAATCTAAATTTCCGTAAGTTATTCACCTTCAAAAATTGTACGTTGAAAAAAAAACCCCTTAGGGGTAGTGAAACGAAACGTTAAATGCCGTACGAACCTTGAATCTAAAGCTTGTAGTTAGATAAAGCCAATAGCATCCACTTCAATTAGTGGTGCTTTTGGTACTGGTATTCTGTTTTACTAATGATTACTTTATTCCAAGAACACAAGCTTATGACTTATAAATAATACATTTAAACGAACGAAGTTCACATAACATAATATACCACACTGAAAGGGTGGAGCAGAGGGTTTCCAAGCAGTGAGTTAATGTTATTTATGGCTCTTTTCAATCCATGATGGCACTACTGTGAACCTTGTCGTATTTTGCGGAGTTACACAACATTTTCAGCCACAGAATCAGCAAGGGTTGGAAAGATTATATTTATTATGCTTCAAGAATCATATCACAAGAGAGAGGAAAAGAGGGCAAGAGAAGGAATTTACTATTATGAATAGCCACAGGGCTACAAGTACACATCGGAACTTAGCCAGGGTAGTAGAAAATTGAAAAAAGATCACGTTTAAATGAATAATACATTACTATTTAGAGTGAATTTTTGTAGGGAAGGATTTACTACAGATAAAAGAGGGACACAAGGTAAAACCATGAAAGAAAGAAGGGTTATTTCTTTGTGGATAGGTAGACTGTAGATGCAACATCGGTAGTAGTGTGGTAAATGGTAGCAGCAGCAGAAACAGCGGTAGAAGGTCAGAAGATGGACATAAGTGGGTGGGGTGGATGCAAAGAGGGTTTCCACACGGCAGTAGCAATAATTTGTGACCTAGGGATACATCGAAAATGTTGTGTTTGGTACAATAAAGGTTACATAGATTAGAGTTTTACAAAAGCACAGAATGGGTCTATGAAGAGAAAACTCCTATCTGGAATTCGTTTTGATAAATCTTCTGTTTATTATGTAAACTTTTTGAGGCCTTGATTTTGACAGAAAAGCTCAATTTCTTACATGTCTTAAGTAGGTTGAGAGGCATTTTTTCATACGTAGATGACGTTAAGTAAGTTCTTAGAAAACTGACAGATTTACTAACTATAAGACATGAATAAAGCAAAGGGGTTAGAAGGGGGTGGCATTGGTTTTTACAGGTGACATGGATAGAAAGAAGAAGACGAGTAGAGAAGATTGCGTTAAGTAAGTCATTTTGGTAATATATTGTAGGGAACAAGAGTAGATAGATTTTATTAACAACAAACGAGGCTTCCCCTAGAACAGAATACAGAAAGATTGTGTATAAACTGACCTCCTTGATCATCCAAAGCGACAAGTGTCTGAATTCCGGCTTCTTTGCTCTATTCATCACGGACAAATTTTGGTAGTAGGTGAATCCATCAATCAAAAGCAGCGTGAGAAAAGAACACAAAGACACAACCAAGATAAATAAATCCCTTGTTCTCTCCAGCTTACTACAAATAAGCTCACGACAAGACAGGTCTAACCCCATTCCCTTTGTTAGTGTGTACTGTATTTTTTTAAATAAATTATGCTAGCGTGTTAGTTGTTTTTGAAAAAAGCCCGTTTCTTCAAGAAATTATTGCGATTCTTAATATTTTGTTTAGGAATATGTTTAAAGGTTCACCGTCTCTAAAAAGTGCTAATTCTCACGATCTAAAGGTCTTTAGCAAACGTTGTAAAGTCCCCTAAATTTTCATGTTTAGTTTGTACATATTCTTTTTTTCTACCCATAAAATCATTGACTATATGAGGACATCTTTCTGTAAAAAGTACAGAAGAAATCTCACATTTTGAGTAGTTTAGATAGATTAGATTGAGTGCTTTCCTTTCGAAAGGTTTTCGATACCAAACGAGATAATCGGATTCGATCGGATTCAGATCCTGTTATATTTTACTTCAAAAAGCTACGTTTAGAATTCCATCGGACCCTAGGGATTTATTTGCTTATTTGTCTTTCTGATATCTAATCTATCTACCTATCTATGGGAAGCTCGATTATTACTTACTTATACATATGACAGCCGCGAATTCGCATAGCTGATTCCACAGAGAGCCATAGTATTGACCATTAAGTATTCCTTGAAGTTTGAGCATGACATTACGATTTAACAACAACAAATAGATTGCTCCTATTCAAGTGCAAATACCGAATGAATGACAATTCCTTTATTCATTTTATTCCTCTCATGGGTAAAGCTACACATGTTTTCTCCCCAGGATCTTGTGTTGCTAAATCCATTCCTCTCGTGAATACTTCCACCCTATACACTCAGTTTAACTCAGCAACAGCTCTAGTATAACTATCATGTCATGCAAAGCCCTTCATAACTAAACATTCAGCAACATACACCGCTACATTTCCTTTACTAGTCGACACTAGAATATTACTACACTTTCATGCTTCTAAAACCCTTGCTCCCATGGTCCATTATTACAATCGAGTGGAGATTATACACTTTACTTTCCTTTGCCAATATTTTAAACGGAAAAAGGTGAGAGAAGTCTCAATCCATTCTGCATCTCACTCACGATTCTACACTCAATAAAATAAGGCTCGGATGGATATCGAATATGTATTTGAGAATCTGGCCCAAGTATCCATTGTGGATATTAGGGAACCCATTATTCTTCGTTCTGCTCGTGGTTTTATTTTACAGTGAATTTAAAACGCTTACAATCCACTGTTCAACATTTTCATTCAAAATTTAATAAACAGAATCAGTTGGGATGAAAAGTACCGTACATGACTGAATGAACATGTCCCTATAGAACATGTTTTCTCTTTCTAGTGGCGTTGTCAGGAAATGAAATAAGCTGTGGAAAATGGAGCTCTTACCTCTTCACACAGTTGGATCATCCGACGAGTACTCTCCAGAGACTGCAAATAAAAAATTTATTCATTCAGAACTTTTCCTATTTATTTACATTTCCGGAAACTGAGAGAGGGATTTAATTTAATCTGAAGAGAGATAGATAGGGAGAGACAGCATTTTGCCTTTGTATTGCATGTAATTCAATTACCCAATGGAGTATTATACTATAACTATTATAAATTCAACAAAACCAGAGATAATGTGCATACTTCACAAGTTAACCAAATTAAATTTTAAGAACACGATTAACAAGTCTTCTCAGAATCTGAACTCAAAAAATGCATGTTACTACACTACTACAACTAGCTATCATGCCGCAGCAACAACACTACAGCGACGTAGCATATTTTCAGTAAAAGTTCCAGGTGTATTAAACTTTTTTTAATCCATGGATCTTCTTTAAGGAGAAAATTGTTCGAAGAATGTCCAACGCAAAAACAATTCCTGTTCCACTACCCTATGAATTGCCTTTTCTGTCTCGACAAGATAAAATAATTATAATATCATCAAAAAACCTAGACAAGGTGAACCTACTGTAACTGTTTACCATATTCATGCTTCCCTTTCATTTTTGAAGGAAGGCTCATTTATTTTCTTCATAAAACTTATGAAAAACTAATTATGTATAGGTTTACACAACAAAACATCCTGTTACATATACTTATATATCAGCAAAAAAAACCCAAAAATACCAACCCGATTCTGGAGATGTTCAGCCGTGGCGAACGAGTAGTAAAATCTCCTTTCACCCATACTTACGACTTCTGCACCTTTTATTCTAACGAAGAAAACTCTACAACTAGCAGGTACTTTTCAACAACTTCAGATTAATCTTTACTTATCTATGGCATAAAGTAAAGTAAAGTATCACAATAGATTACAATCACCCGAATCCAATCAACAGTAACTAAACCAGTCAGTACCTAAACTGGATTTATTATTATAAAGTTCCCAAAAACCGACCTAGACACACCCTTGCTTATCGCAGGTGACTGACTACCTCATCTAAAACCGTTTCATATTAAATCACAAAAATCGAATGTTAAAATCGATTTTCACTTTCAAATTGAATTAGAAAATACACATCTTTTTTCCCAGTGATAGATAAGCAAACAAAGATAAATTCCTCTTGAGACAAATACACACCGAGTCACGTAAACTATTATGATACCCTGTGTTTAAAATTTATTACAATGATGACTATAACATTCAGTAAAAGGTTATTTATTGTCCATTCTTCAAGCTTTAACTTCACTTTTTGACCCTGGGCCAACTCAAACCCAATAACGTTTCACTTTCACCCTTTTTATTAGTTACTTAAAGTGGAACTTTGACACAGGCTAAATCACCCAATAAGCTATTGTATCATTACTTTCCCTCCCTAGGTTATTCATTTTTCTAGGTGCTACTACTATACAAGCTCCACTGTCCCAGAGTAATACGAGAGCTGCCAGCAGCAGCAAGAAGAGAAATGCTCCCTAAATTCACTCAAAGTAGTCTAATCTTGCTACTTTGTTCGATGCTATATACCCCACTTTCCAACAAGTGTCCGGGAGAATTAGCCCTGACAAATGGGTGAAGTATGAAAAAAACTCGTGCAAGGAAATTTATATGTATGCAAATACGTTAGGGAAGAGGGTATGTAGTAACAACGTTTGTCAGTCAGGCAGGAGCAAAAAGGACAGAAGGAAGAAGCCAATTAGAAGAGGTAGTAGTTGTAGCAGTGACTAGTAAACATGAGCTGAATGAATGATGAATGGTCTGAATTTAAAAAAAGACACGATACATATAATACTCACTACCAGTCCGTCCGTCCTCCATGTCCTTCTTTTAGACAAACATGGAAAGTACGAAATAGAGAGACTACCATCTCACTTTCTGCTGGGAAGATGTGTATTATAAGTCAGTAGTAGGACCAGTAGAAGAGAGAAAGTTGAGGGAAAGGCTCATGAGAAAAGTGCGCAACTGAGCAGCTAAGCAAGTACCTACTTACCTACCTGGCTTCCTTACTCTTCTAGTAGTGCTACTACTACTGGTGCCATTACAACTACAACTAACTGGTACTTTTTCCTAAGCTACTTTCTCCAAATATTACATGAAGTACCAGCAGGTAAGGGGTAAAAACATTAAAGAACTTCCCCGACTTGATTTCTCTACTTTAAACCAATGAAACCATATATTAGATTCGCTAAGATAGGGACAGACAAATAAGGACCAAATCTTGTATGTCCATTGCGTAAAATTTTCTACCTGAAAAGGCTTGCCGACTACTACTACTATTACTGCTACGCTACCTCTACACTAATATTACTATGTATTTATTTTTCTAACACAAAATAGAACTATAAACAGTAGTACAATGACTGTCCCACTACCTGCCTAGCAGGCAGCACAGTCTCCGAAATGTTAACAACAAAACAGGTAAATCCACTAGAATACCCTACACTATATAAAATACATGCATTACTGATATCTTCATCTTAGAAAAAACCCTACCATAATGGTATTTTTAGAGCTCCACTCCAGTCTCCTCTTCACACGAGGGCTACCTTTTTATTAGTATATTTCTCTCTTGTACACGCTTTCCCTCCCTCGCTCGCCCGCATGAATTTTTCTTCCTTACATTATCTTTCCTTTTTATCGAGGAACAAATTAAATTGCAAAAGCTAATAAGATTCATAAGAAATAATCTGTCGTTTCATTCATTCATATTAACGAAGTTGCCATTTTTTTCTGTAGGGGCTAAAAGAAGATCCTATTCGTAGAATAGTTAGTTATGCACACATAATTCATTTGACAAACTCATCCTCCGCTCTTGACTAGAAGTTTTTCTGTCGTTTCTAGAAATTTAGATTATAGATACTTGAATTGGAACGGAAATTATTACTTATATTCAATATAATCATGTTTTTGTACTTACTGAAAATCGTTTTGCGCCTGATTTGATAAGTTCAGGAGCATGCAAGCTTTTACCAGCCTGATCGTAGCCAGAATAGTATATATAGGGATCATTATCGAGGTGGTAGTTAGAGCTATGTATGTACGATATTGTTATTTATGCATTACAATAACTTGAACTCACACATCTGAAGCAGATTTCAGAAGTCCTTCAGCTCCTTTCTTTGACTGCTTTCTATAGAAGGTATATTGCTCGCCCTACCATCTCCTTACACCACATCAGATTTAAAACAATGTCCTGTAATCACCAGATTCTCACTCAATCATCAACACAACGCGATCGCTAAGAGCTAGTCCCTACCAACCAAATCTGTGGTTTAATACCTAATGGAATATAAATTTCCTAAAGCTCTCTTTATTTGATCATAGTCCTCTTTACTACTCCATTTTCCCTATGTAGAATATTAATTTCCTTCCATTCTACATGCTAAGACTAACAGTACATTTTAGTTTAACGTTTTACTAGTATAACATTTGACATCCTCCAAAACTAGCTACCTAATTAAAATCTCCAATTAAAGTTGCATTTGATAGGACTTGCCTATTTCGTTTCTGGTTTTTTGTACACGGAAGACTGAACAGTTGTACTATAGAGAAGTCCCTCAAGGGAATCATAATAATCAAACCGCCCACACGTTTCTCCGAAGTAATAGACCAGTCACTGTCACTCATAGATTGGTCCTATACTGAAATATACTGTACACCATATGAAAGTAGTATCAATAAATATAATAATTTTTTAGAAAGGATCCAAGGCTAGGAGAGGTCGCGATGCAACCAGCGTAGAATCTCCATCACCATTTACATCATCGACTATCGTCATGATATCAACTTTCTCTGCAATGTATTGTACTCCTAGACCTTTGTCTTATTTTTACTTCAAGGAAACTCCTATCTTTTACCGATTGGATACCAGATTATTCTTATACTAGCACATCCAGACACAATAAGAGTGAGAAGGATGCTGTTGCCTAGTACTTTTCCAGTGTAGCTATTGCTAACATTGATTCGTGGTGGTAATATTAGTTTACTTTCAACTTCTAAACTTCATCCCACCCAGCCAGTACTATAACATCAACATCAGAAAACAACCAACCTGTGGCTTAGCCCCCGAGCTTAACTCAAGATAAATCATAGTCATACCTATTTCTGTCCCAGATATTTCACCTGCAAAGAAAGACTACGGCAATCTTATTTTGTATTGCTTTGTATCCTTTCTACCCAATTCTACTACTGAAGGAGCTACAATGATACTCGTATTTCCTGGTCGGATTGAGATTCTTAAGATACAGTGGTGCACGTTGGAGAACTTCAACAAGAAATGTTCTAACTTCAATTTTCCATCTAAAATTAAACCGGAGAGCTAAATAAAGCAATAGTAAGAATTTGTGTCTAGAATTTGATACAAATACTGCAATAAAGGCTGGATGGATGAATCAATTCAATACGATACTCTCGATTTTCTCCGTCCTAAATACCTAAAAATAGTGGGATTTCTGCACAGAAATCAATGAATGTAATGTAATATCACAAGTTGAATGCCCATTCTTCTTCATTATGCCTTCGGTATTTGAATTTCACTCTTTCTGGTTCTTTCTACAAACATTTTCAGTAGTGAAAAAGGTGGAAAGAAAGGTAAGATACTTTTACGAATGGTTCTAGAGGGGTATACATACACATTTGTAAAGGATTATAGGACACTTTACTACTTTAACTTCAGTGCTCAGCAAAGTAGAAAAAGCTACCTTCGATTCTTTTATGGGGTATAGGGTACATTTTGGGATAGTTTTACTGCCAAACAACTAAGGCTATCGATCAATTTATCGCATTACTACGAATGTATATGGTAGATTTCAATCCATTCAAATAAAGTAGCAGAGCAAAGCTTATTCGAAGAACCGATGGAAAAGTCATCTTCCAGAATTAGCATTGGTAAACCATGTCCTTCCTCCGAGTAGCAAAATAAATTTCTTTGACCGGCTTATCCATCGACAAGACACTTTCTTTGAACCCATCAAGCACATCGCTAAGGCTAATCTTTTTTCTTCCTGACTTACATTACGATGTGTATCCCATTCATATGTTAAAGGGGTTTACGCTTTCGTTTTCGTTTTCGTTCGCCGGAAACTTTAAGCTTGGGATTCCCAACAAAAAGCCGCTTTGTACACGATGAGTATGACTCTACTCCAACATATTACGAAAAGATTGCCTCTCTCCCTACCTAGCCACCCAGCTTAGTAAAAAAATTACGTCGAGGGGCGAATCTTTGGAAAGACAAAGGGTATTTTGGACCCTTAAAATACAAAGGATAAATTATGAAACTTTACTCTCCTCCAAAACCTGCTACCATCTACAAACTAACAAATAGTATGCCATGAATTATAATACGTAACTAGGTAGGTAATCACATCCAATTTGTCTACCTCTCTCTCGCACTACAAACTTAACTCAAACTTGCCTACCGTAATCTATTCGATTGGCTTCAAGTGCTTTTTCGTCGACAGCAAATTGCTTGTGCTAACGACATAAGAACTAACTTAACTTCGCCTTAGATAAATAAGAAGGCATAGAATAGAGGATGACTAGGACTACTACATGGTGCTGCAAGATCAAAACAAAAGGTAATAAAAATTCAAATTGGACCGATTTGCATACATTAGATTCAATAGAGCACACCGAGTGAAGAAATGAAGAAAGTGGAAATTTTTACCAATACATGCTTAACCAACCGAACATGTGGCATGTGCAGACAGACATGTATATTTAGCTAACTGGAAAACTCTTAGCTAAATAAGGTTCTCGAAAAGAATAACATCAGCTGCGTTGAACATCCTAATCGATTGTAATCATCTAAATGCATAATCACCCATAGCAAAAACAGCACAATACTGTGCCGTATAATACATTAGTGTACAGTTACCGGATGAAATAATAATAGTCAACCAACAAGCAGTACAGCAATTTAAAATCTAATTTACTTCCAACTCCTTCAAAGCAGCTCATCAGGCAACGAATAAGTCTTGAAATATTAGTAAAGTTGGAATTGCTAATAAGTCTTAGAGAAGCAAAGAAGAAAATTATCCGCCTGGGGAAATTACAGATGAAATGAGACTTCAAACTTAAAACAAATCAATCCTCCTCTAATTTTCTCTGTGCAATAATATTTCAGCTTACGCTTATTTAATGAAGTTTTCATTTCATGATTGCTTCTTCTAATTACCTGAATCTCACTTGTTAATTAAACATAATTTCCTCAGACTGGATTCCATCCTACCCCTCAAGAGAAACGTTTAAACGCACGTTCACCTTATAAACTTATAAATCAGTCATATGTTCATAGAAAATGTATGCAAGCTCTTAACGATATTCGTCATTTTAACTCAATTAATTTTTCCTTTTCAGCTCTCAACATTTTGAACGAACGGAAAGCAGAGAAAAATAAGAATAGAATTGGTCGTTTTATATTAGATTTTCAACAAATAAAGTCAACACTGAAGTTTTGGACATTCGGTGGCTAATATTACTTGATGTCTCAGGACTTTTTCTCCCAGGTAAGCTAGCCAGGAGTATTTTAGGAAAACTAACGTTCCCCACTTTTAGCTCTACCTTCTCTATAGAAGAACAGCACTATTAGCACCTGCCTATATTATATTCCTTTGAGACCAAATTTATCTTCCAGTTTTTTACTTACTATTCCAACCTTCGACTGGGCAATTCTCCAAGGTAGGAATGTTTTCGATCACTGGATTTAGTATCTATACATTCTAGAATTCATTTAGAAGGTATAGGTGATCATTTCATGTATTATATGAAGTTTACAACATGAGTTCTGAGGAGAGAGAGAAAAAGAAAAAGTGAACTCTCATCTTTAACAGCGTGTAGGACTTAAAATTAATAGGGGGATATTTTCCCTGGAGAGTGGCTTTATTTACTATTGCTGAAGTAGAAAATGTTACTTGATATTAAGTTTGTAGCTTCCACAAACTTTTGAATTCGCTTGGAAAGTTTTAGTTGTTTTTACTTTTATACGCTTATGCAGTAATCGGTTCATTAAATTCACTCGCAACTTCAAAAAGCCCATGTTTGACATGACAATGTGCGAGGCCACCAAACAAAAATGTAACATACGTAATACCGAAGCCGTTTTAGAATGCTATGTAAAATATTTATCTGAGAATTGAAATTGAATCAGTAGGAGAAAGTAAAGAAAATACTTGGTATTGACAGTTCACATTTTGTATCTATTGTGTATCCAAAATAAAGGAGATTGAATTAACCTTTCTTTTCGTAGGGAAATTTTATTTCTCGAATGAAGTTACGGTGGTCATAATGTTAACCTTTCTTTCTATCGTACAGAGTTTTTCTTACTATTAGGATTAGGAATAGAAAAATCTACTCCCAAGAATTGTAAGATTAGATAACAAGCAGAAGCAGCAGTGCCGTCCAATTTCAAATTACATTTTGTGAGACAAATTCAATCGAAAAATCTACAGGATCATATTTCAACTTCAACCTGACTTATCATTAAACTTTCTCCTTCTAGTTCGACACTTCTCTTGTCAAGTAAATATTGAACAAAAACTTCTCGGAGTTGAGTAAACAGCAAAAACTACTATTTTAGCTTTATTGCACCCAATGCCAGCCTTTTCAATTATAAGACAAAAACTCAACTATAATTAAACCCCCTTTATCCTACAATCCAGTATGTTTTAAAGAGAAAAAAATTAATTCTTATTTTTGTACAGAAAAGGAATCAAAGTAAATGCTAGCTTTTACAGTACACTACACTTTAAATTATTAACGGAGGCTGCACTTTAAACAATTCATCTTCATTTTGAATTCATCCAATTTCAAAAACTGGGTCATCATAATCACTAATTCAACCCCCAAGGGAAAAAAGGCTCAACTTTAACTTACATCGTCAACGACCTGGTTGGTCTGCATCTGTACTCTATCTAGGTCGGCCCTCGCCGAGTTGTATTCTGATGGTGGTGGCATTCTGCTTGCTTCTTGGGATACTTGGATAAAATAATCCAATCTGAACCTCCTTCAAGTATAAACTGAAAAAACAAAACAAAATAGGGTCAGTCAAGTAACTTTCCAATGCAAATTGCTATAAAACCATAAAAACGAGACGAACAATTAATCACGGATCTATTTTTGCTTCCAATGACTTTTACTATTTTATTCCATAGCATGCCAACAAGTAATGGCAATGACAGTTCAATCCAACTTACTGAGCCATGACATTTCCAATTCCAACCACAACGGAATTGTTTAACTTTCTGCTCATAAGCCTTACCCTCAACCAATTGGTTGGGAAATTGCCCAATGCAATACTTTCATGATTTTAGTAACCAAAGGCCGTAAACAGTTTTGGCTAAGTCCGTTGTTAAATACTCTCTACGTATACATTTACCTGTAGCTAGGATTTAATTTAACAACAAGGAGTGGAAAACTTGACTTTCACTTTCCTATATATTCTATATATTGGTGTCTACTCTTCCCAGTAGGAGATTCGTTTCCTAATAAAATTGTCAACAGAGTCAACAGCAAACCAACAAGTGATCCCAACAACACTGCCATGTAGATAAACTGAACTATGATGCCCAATAATTCTGACAGACTACAACTTAAATTACATAGAACTCTCTACCCTATTTATCTGTAAATGTTAAATTGTAAATACAATGCCCAAATGAATGCATGTGGGTAGCAAAACTAATTCACATACCAGTTCCTCGTTTATCAAAAAAGTATTTCTTCCCAAACCGAGTTAAAGGTCTTATCTTGTTGTTAATTTCGAATTGTAATCGAGTAAGACAAAGTCAATCAGAAAAGGAAACCGTCACGCTGTTCTCAGATAAGAAATTAAATTACATATCAATATCTACTAATTGATAACACTCCCCCTTGACTATGCCTTATCTCTGTCAATGAATTAGGAAAGAAGAAGAAAGCTACCTTACCTCCGAAGAAAGGACTGACGTATAGAGAAATCTGAGACACCTTTAAAAGGAAGATAATAACAGTTCAGCCAGTCGAGGTCCAAATGTTTTCAACTCGAATGACTTCCACGTATTTATTCTCACATACTCCTGCATTACCTCCATACCTACCTCTAGCTGTCTTGAGATCTCCACTATTTTTATGTTCAATCCAATCCACCCGAAAACACAAGGGTATTTACTCCTTTCCTTTCTATATGTGTGTGGAAGGTGTTACTTCACCCGGGTGGTGGATAAAGAGATACCTTTATGGAAAGGTGGGAGAAATGAGCCAGTTTTTCTCTAACTTTTGCCACCGAAAGTTGACTTTACAGTATTAATAAGAAAGAAGGCAAGGAAGGAAAAGGGCGAAAGAGGAGCCGAGGTTGGAGAAATGGCAAAATCAATATTTTCTACATTTTAACTCCTCAAATGTAAGCTCCATATCTTCCAAACGGTGTTAAGCTTCTAAAGGTGCATGCAGTTTACAGACTTTAAATGCCTCGGTCGAACCATGATCATGTTCCTCGAGGTGAGATCTCTTTATAGAGAAAATGGTACATTTCACAGGCAAGCCAATAGTCAAGCTACATGAAGTTAATAACAAGAGGCATTCCATCCTTCCCTCATGTACTTTCTTCGTATAGGTAAACAGTAGTAGTAGCAAATAAGGAAGAGTATGGATAGCATAAGGTGAGGATTTTAACTGCAAATATCAACCCACCAATAATACACCTTGTAGACCGTGTTGTCATTGCATTGCTGCGTTGTAAAAGTATTAACACAATTACACATACACAGTTTCGGTCTTGAGTATTGGGATTTATAAGGAAGGAAATACAGTATTGAAATTGAAACTCAGATATCAGCTTATTTTCCTTCTTATCATGCTAATAACAGTACTGTACAGTAGGAATAGTGATACCACCACATTCTTTTTGCCTAAAGTTCCAAGATTGAGGGGTGGTAGTGGTTGGAGCCGTAATCTTAATGCTGTATATATAATGGGATGCCTGGGATTTGGGATGGATAACAACTTTTCACCGAGAAAGTAACGGGAATAGATCTGCTGCTTTCAGTATGCAACTTACGTACCATAACGTTATGCAATGCTGGATAAAGAAATGGTAAAGAAGGAATAAAGATATTCTGCCAGAGCCAGAAGTTTCACTTTCATCCAAGGGAAAAAGCTCCATGGGGTCCGAATTGGACTCTTAATAAAACTCTTTAAAGAGAGATATTGAATTTTTCTACACATGAAAAAAAATCATTTGAAATTCCCATTCTAGTTTTATGACACCTCTAGACTAGATACTTCAAAGTGACGCAAGCCAGCGAAAGTAAACGTAAGAAATGTGAAGGGATTAACTTATTCATCATAGCTTTGCCGATAATGAAGTCTTTTAGTCAAACTCAACATTCCTTTGGCATAAGCAGAACGAGTTCAGCTTTTGAAGATTTCGATGAAAAAATTACAAACTATATGCAAAAAAATTAAGCCTACAATAGCAATTTCATACTGAAAATTAATGTTAAATTACACATCAAATACTGAAACTGAAATGTATTATGAGAAATGAATATGCAGACATGCAGGCAAGAGTCAAGGCAGTGAGGCTTTTTCGTAGATAATTATTATTATCCTTACATTTTTATTGATAACTTTTAAGGTCATTATGAGGATGAGATGAGGAACTAGTGGAGCCGTTTCGTTAAATAATAATAACAAAGCATTCGCACTGAAGTCAAACGACAATCTACCCCATGCACGCTTACAAATCCGAACAGATCTCTTACATTCTTTTAGACCTTTTTTTGTTAGGGAGGAGTAAATCTTCTGTAAAACTATAATTATTTGGAGGAAAGCTCCTGTTTCACTTTATATTAATAGCTGAAGGCCAAAGTATTTAACTGAGTGTACGAACTAAGTACCTTATGAAGCCACGTATAAAAGATTAAATCTTCTCTGAACAACTCTACACATATACCATACCAACTTGTCATGCAATATAATTAGAGCTATATAATATAGTATTTACTTTCTGCATGCTTTCTCCTAGCTGGTCTAAAAACATAAACGGGAACCGGCTTGGAATTCTGCCACTGCGTCATTAAACAAAACTGATTTAAACCCCTACAAAATAACCTTTACTTCTTCTAATAAGGACACTTGAGGACGCCGTAGCCGGCATGTTTCAATAGTTTCAAAGTAACTGAATTAAACAAGATTACCCGTTTCTGTTATCCGTAAAGATTAAAATTAGTACAGCAAAACATGGACCACTGCGGCTGCATGCTATGCTTAATTGCTTACTTAACAATACCTATACCTAATAGGCTGACGCTGACACATCTTAATAGCTTAATTCAGAAGTTGATGTACATTTCGAGCGGTTTCCTAAGCAGTGCAGAACGATTAAATAAGTAGCATGGAAGTAGTTTTATTCAACTAAACTAAATTTTTGCATATGGTACAAAAATATTTATGACACAACAACTAAATTACAAAGTCTAAAGTAATGAAACATAGGTAGTTTTTCGAGTTTATGCTGCTCAATGTCCTTAAAATAATATAAATATAATAATTTTACTGCCTGCCTTTCTTTCTAAAAAGCTCATATTTCTTTCAAGACCTACATTTTCATGGTAAAGCAAACAATTACTTTCAAAAGATGAGGCTAAATTTCGACTTTTAAATGTTTAGCAACAACAGTCTACCTCGTTAAACTCTACTCTGGCTTATGTCTGACTTTTTTAAGTTGTGCAAATCCTCTTGAGCAATGCAAAACAGCAGCATAGCATGCCTATTCCCAGCAGCCAAGGCTTGCCATTTGCCAGCAGCCTACAAATTGGCCCGTAAGGTACGAACAAGGATGAAAAGATAATACCCGAGAGAACAAATTGAAGTTTAGAATATTATCCTTTATATAACCCAAGAAAGACAGCAAAGGTAACCAAGTATGCTTAGCTAGTGGAGAAAAACCACCTACAGATTACCTGAACATACACAATACAAACACAATTAATCTGATGTGATGTTCCAAATGAAAATGAACGCTGGCATATATATAGTTCCTTACTTAAAAAAATAATTTACTACAACAAAGGATGGATGGAGATTGGAGATTAGTAACTCTTAAGGACGGAGGAAATCAAATACCGTATTTCCGGTTTTAATTCCCCCTCAAAATAATTCCCCCTACCTATACATATTCCCCATACCTTATTTCCACGTTAAATGTGTCCAAGCTCTAGTTTTAGTATTTTTTAAATATTTTTTTTTTAAGAATAATTCCCCCTGGGTATTAAAACCGGTCTCCGTCCATGTAACCGAACAGGAAACGGAAAGCTTTCACGTGTTCCTTCCAGGAATTTGGTTGGATCATCATATGTACCAACATGTGAATTCATGACACATGGGAATGAAGAAAGTCCCTACTTTCTCCTATATTATCTAGGACAAAAAACTATCATGCATTACAATCCTCCCTTTCCCAGACACCCTACTTTTTATTTTTTATACTCGCCTTCGTTTCAGTTTCAGACAGCTTGCTTATGCAATAAGGCTTATATTTTTTGGGGCCTATAGAACAAGTAAATTGGTCCTATCCTATGGTATTTTTAACCTATACTTAATTAAGTTGGACCTATAGAAAAAGTATATTTGTCCTACAGAATAAGAATTTTAAATATGCATTTATTGGGTAATTTCACCTGGAATTTAGTCATTAATTTATCATTATCTAAAAATAAACCTCAGGTTATTTTTATTTCCAATAAAAATAAATAGGTTTAGGTTCTTAGAATAGGAGACAACCAGATAGGCTGTCCTGTAATTCGTACGGTAACAATACCCGCATAAAAATAATCTTATAAAGCATACAAAAGTACAAATTGTAGTTTGTGAAGATTCGTTTTACAGGTTAGAGTTAGCAACAGTGGAAACTGAGTTTCCACCGCTGATGAGATGTACTTGTAA
>JAQFZX010001615.1:0-27072 GCA_034682405.1 Hydroisotoma schaefferi | reverse complement strand
ACGCTATCCTTTACATGTTTAGCAAGGATATCTCTATCCCTCCCATGTTAAACATGCTAAAAACTCACCCTATTTTATTCTCTCTCTCTACTCTGGATTTCTTGGACTGCTCCGAAACTCTACAAATAAAACCAAATGTACTTATTCGACAATACACCGCTGTCGTTAAATAAGCCGCACGCTATGACCTGAGATGTCCTTTATAATTGGGGATGACGACTAATCTCGGAGGGTCTAGAATTGTGATAATTTAGTTTTTAAAATTTCCACGAAAACTTTGGAAGAGGCTATTTTTTTGGCAGGGGTGTGGGGGTGATTTGCTACTGTTTGTAGTAGATCGGCGATTATTCACCCTTAAGGTTATTCAGCAATTAATCGCGTGTGATTGTGATTGCATGGCAGCTAGAACAAATTGCTAGCGTGGCGTGAATTAGGAATATTACACGGTAAAATACATTTGTTATCTTTTATGTTGAAAATCAATAAAAAAATCTCAATATTTATGTTTATTTCCGTCAACTCAGGGAGTGATTCATTTTAATTATAATATGAAATACTTTACTGGTTAATAAATATTACTCCGCTTATGATTAAGAAGGGATGGCCGCCGTTATAATTATTCATTATTTGTGATTTGTTGCTCCGATAACTGAATTATGTTATTGTCATGTTCTGGATTATTAAATGGGAATGAATATAGTAAAATAAGCCCAGTACTAAAACCAAACTACAACTAAACAATTGAACATCTGCCCAAACCGAACATAAGTTATTGCACCACAATAAAATGCATTTAGGCTGATATATCTATTGTGCAAAGATTTGTATATTAATTAGGGCTTTGGATGTGATTATCCCACTGGTTTATTCTCGTGATTTAACGGGACGGGATTACCAATAGATCTGCTCCGATTGGTGATCGAATGCGTTTTTCCCTTATGGGATACACGCACACGAACAGAGGAATTAATTCTTACAAGGTAAATTACATTAAATCAGAGTAAAATATCAGTAATCCTAAAATCACAGTGTGATTGGATTTGGAAAACGAATCATAATGTGATTAACCCAGCCCTCCTCTTCTTAACCTAACCGTAAACTAAGAATAAATAACGTAGGAGTCTTTTAACCAAAACCGAAGAAACCTTGGGGTTGCACGGGTTTTAAAAAAGCAGGGATCGCTTGGGTCGCTGCCCCGGTTGCTACGGGTTTTAAAACCCCACCAGCTCCATTAGTCAAATCTCCAGCACTTCCAAATGGAACGGTTTTTAAAACTTCCCCCGCACCTTTAGTCGCTGCCCCTATTCCCAAATTAAGTCCCAGGCCTAGTCCCCCATTAAGTAGCAGTTTTAAAGCCCCACCGGATAACAAAGACTGCATGAGGACTGAGGCTACCAGTTTAGCAATGTTCTCAGTTGATAAAACGATCTTCATAACGCTCGATCCAAAAATATCAGCTTAAAGGGTGAAAGGGTCGGCTTATTAAAGGCTTTGATGAAGGCTTTGATGAAGGCTTTGATGAAGGCTAGATTAAAGATCTTAAGGACAAGTTGTGGGTTTATTTGTCTAAGGATCACTTTGGCACTCAGTATTCCTTCGAGTATCTTAGCATTTGGGAAAGTGTGGAGGATTTTAGTGATTAAGGGCTCAATAAGGTGTTCAGACTTTAGGAGGAGTTTAATAGGATTTGAGGCTAAGAACTGAAGGCAGATTTTGATAACCACGTTTGGATTAATCTTATCAAAGAGTTTGAGATTTGATAATGCTTGGAATAAAGCTTTATTGAATAGTTGGAGAGGAACGACTTTAATGAAGTTGGTTAGGAAGGAGAGATTTGATATGAATTTTATCACAGGGGCTGTGAACAACTTGAGGTTTAGTCCACCGTTAAGAAGAACCTTCAGGTTGGACAGGTTTTTGAGGTAGGTCAAGAAGGCAGAGGCGATTGGGTCGGAGGTAACCTTGGAGATGACCTATGGTGGGATAGTCAACTTCATGCTTTGGGTAGAGTTCAAGCCAACGTAGACATAGCTAGTCTTCAACCGATTTACTGAAGACTTGTCCGTCTTTTATGTTAGTGGATAATACCCGTTTAAAATAAAAGTAGACTGGATAGAATCAATAATATCATACTCGTTTACCTTCTCTCCTAGAAAACCACTTTGTACCATGCATCCTGTTTATTTACGAATACCTATGCTAATATTAATTTATCCTATGTCGAGCATAGTCAAATCAGTCCGTATTCTATAACTTTACTTGTTTAATTCGACCCTCCATCTTCATTTCCATAAATATGGATTAAATTATAAGGTCAAGTTATTGTTTAAGGTTTCTGGCTTGGCTGAGGGTGACTTTAATGACGTCAAAACAACTAAGCTGTTTAACTTCCAGCCGGGCCAGTTTTAAGGATCAATCATCTTATCTAATTTAGGCTTGGTTGAGGAAACATCAATACATTATAAAATACAAAGCAGCCTCATAATCGAAAATGGCTGATTAAATATGAAATAGGATTGAACTTTCATATCGATACAAACATCAAAGCAAATATTATAAATGTGGCTGAACTCCTTTCATAAAGAACTGAATTATGCATAAAGAGAATTAAACTTTCTTAACTTAACTGGCCGAAAAACAAACCTTCAACATCAGAAACTAGGAAGTAGATAATATGCATGTGCCGTATAAAATTCCATATATGCAGAGAATTAAACCACTAAAATCATTTTTTGCTATTTGTTAGAAAAATTTTAAAATGATATGAAAGTCTTGCGGTCGGCCCTTACACGAGCTCGAGTTTAAATTATTCATAACCTTAACCAAAGAGAGCTATAATTCCAACATACAAATCCATATAATGAAATCCAAGGTTCCTAATCCAACAAATATTATTTATCGAAAGGTCTGTTTTTATAAACTAATATCTTCGCTTATCCAGAGGTGATAGGTTTTGTTGGAGGAACTTATTTCCCAGTCTTGGAAAGACCTAGAGTGACTTCACAACTTCAACTTCCTCATTATTTGAATCGTTAACGTTCGTTGTTTTTTTTAAATTGACATTTACATTTAAATATAAAAACATCAAAAAACTTTGATAAAATAAAACAGAATGGCCACGGAAGGAATCTGGAGGGCTTTTGACATCTCATTAAAACTGTACAACTCTGTCCGCATATCTGACTACAAAATTAGAGTAGACGTTCCACGCGGAGTTTTAGTATTTTTAAAACGTACAAAACAACAGAGTTTGAAATTAAAAGCTGCATCCTTTTTCTTGATGCTTAATTTTTATATATTTTTATGTCGTCTTAGTTTTAAGTTATTTATTCAGAAGAAGGTTGAAAAAAGTAAGGAGGATGTAGTGGATTTGGCTAATGTTACGTTTATTGTAATCTTGGGCATTGTGGCGCATCTTGTGGTTAAAACTTTGGCTTTCACTCCTCAAAAGGTAGTAACCGTTTTTAACCGAATGGAGGACGTCATCCGATGCGAGTCAGGTAAACAGGTTAAACAGATTATGGCGCAGTATCACCCACTATTGTCCTTTAATGTTATTTGCACCCCCTGGTGGTTGAGCCTATGAGATTGATTCTACACTCGTGACTCGTGTATTAATTATGGTAGGGTTTTACCAAACAAAATTGATAATAATAAGATAGTACTTGCCTTCAGTTTTTACTCTAGTTTTATGTATTTATGCACTGTTGTCTTATACAACTATCTGCCTGTTTGTACCAATGCAAACTACTCAACGTTACCAGAATAGAGTTTGAAAAATATCAATACTTTCTTACACGTGTTTAGGCGTATGGAATCTTTAATTGTGATAAAAAACACCCTACCCCGTTTGTATATCACGATCAGTGGCAAAGTGCCTTTAGCAAAGGAAGTGTTGTAGTTCAGAATTTTGGGAAGCTGCCAGGTAATAGTTATGCGGTTTGATCGAAATACCGGTGATATCCTGGTTAATGTTAAAATTCGAAATCACTCTAACTTAGAAATCGATCGGACAGGATTTGTACTCAATACAACGCTCATTAGTTATAGATCAGTTCAGTATCCAGGCTCTCAGGTTGACGTAATGGTCCTCTGAGTCGCAAATTCGCCATTGATTGGTTGTCAAATGTAAAAATAAAAATTGTGGATTATTTATTTCAGAATTCATCCGAGCCTGTCACCTACCTCGGGTGAAAGCCTTCTCGCCGATGATGTTCACATTGATGGAGATAATGATTCATTTGGTAACCTTTGGGTCATTCCTAGGCTTCTTTGTCTACGCCTTGCTTTCCCCTCTCTTTAATTTTGACCCTTTAGGTCCTATTATCTCAATATTTTACAAACCTAGTCTCAGTTACCAATATTTGTTATCCTACTTTCTACGCTCAACTTTGTTTTGCATCAACGCGTATATTGGCCTACAGGGTATTTGTTTTATATTCTGCACCCTTCTCATAACATGTCTCACAATGGTCCAAATAGTTAGCACCCTCAGACTATCTTCCACTAGGTCATTCTTATCTGCAAAACGTAACCTTGAAAAGAGTAAAGGAAAGTGGAAGACTACTACACGCACAATTTTTCAACAAAATCGTTACTTCAAAGAGAGCATATCTTTATTAAGGGTTTTTGAAGTCTGGTTGAAGTTATGGAATGAGGTCTATCGTTCTGACACTATTTTGAATTTAATTGTTTGTGGAGTGTGTCTTATGGCTGTGTCCAATTTTATTGTAATTCGGCTCGGAACTGTATTAGGTTTCCCTCTTGTCATTGCTCCAATATGTGTTTCCTTGGGGGTTTTAATATTTTATGTAGTTCTTGTCCCAGTTGGAGCCTGTGTTTATGAGGACGTCAATAGTTATTTGCAGCAGATGAGAATACTTTCGTTGAATTCAAAATACGAAAGAAGAGTTGTGAGATCTATCCGACCTTTTGGAGTTATGGTAGGGTCATTCTGTACGATGCGGAAAATCATTGTAGCTACAATTATGGAGCATATGATTAATGGAACCATTACCTTGATTATGATTCAATAACGACGGGAGAGTAACTAAGATGATCAATAGGCGAAATGGTCTGTGGTGGCATGACATGGCTATGGTAATTTTAATTATTGCATAAAAGGCATAAACTTTTTAGGATAAAATTCTCATTGGGTATTACTCATAAATAAAGCTAAAGTAATGCCACCGGTAGGTAAGTAAAAATAAAATACCAAATAAACGTGCGTTTTAATGGTTAAATTATTGAGCAGAAAGATTGCGTTTATTTCACTTTAAAATACGGTTAAAATATGGGGAAAAAGCATAAAATTTCGAATACTGTGTAAGACAACCAAAAACGACGTTTGTTAAATAAAACTAATGGAGAATTGCATGCGTAAAGCTGGACGGTTCCATTTCATACACTGGATGCATGAAATGGAACGACCGGCCAACCGAACTGACGTTATGCTCAAAACCAGGTGCCTTTAAACAAAAACTTAAATCCTACATTCAAAATAGCAGCGACTCCTGACTGAAACATGTTATCCTTTCTAACGTACTGAATTGATGTAATAATTATCTGACTTATTTTGATTATTTTTCGTTAAAACTATCTAAATATAAAATATAAATATAATTCCACGTTCTAATTCAACCTATTCGACGTGTAAGATTTTACATTGAAAATGATTCATATTGCCTACTTCATGCTACTGTCAACCGTAACAGGCTTCTACTGAAGCAAGTTTGATGAATCAATATTATTATTATTATTATTATTGTACCAAGAAGTAGATTTGTTTTGGCTGAATGTAGTGCGAACAGCTTTTGGTTTAAGTTTATTTAGCAATTGTTCGCGTGTGATTGCATTCCAGCTAGAACTAAGCGTTAGAGTTGCGTAAATTAGGAATATAATACGGCAAAATATTATAACTTAATTTATCATTAGCTACGGTGAAAATCAATAACAAAAGCTCAATATTTCCATGTATTATTATCAACCTTGGGAGTAAATTATGTTAATTATAGTGTAATAAACTCTACTGGTGAATATATTTTACTCCGTATTTGATTAAGAAGGGATGGCCGCAGTTATAATTATTCATTATTTGTGATGTCTTGCTCCGATAAAACTGAATAGCTTATGTTATGGCTATGCTCCGGATTATTAGGTCAAAAAATGAATAATCCCACTACTAAAGCCAAACTACAACTAAAAAAGAATTGAACAATTGTCCAAGCAGAAACTAAGTTATTACACCACAATAAAATGTATCCAGGCTGATATATATGTATTGAGATTTGTACATTAATTAGGGGTCTGGATGTGATTATCCCACTGGGATTTACTTTCGTGGTTTAACATGATTACCACAGTCACTAGATCTGCTTCGATTTGTGATCGAATGCGTTTTTCCCTTATGGGATAGACGTACACGAAGATAGACATTAACTCTTACCAGATAAATCAGATTAAATCAGACTGGAATATCATTCATCCAAACATAACGTTCTGATGGGATTTGTGCTACGAATCATAATGTATTTAAAAAAGTGCTCATCTTCTTAACCTAACCATAACTAAGAATAAATAATAACCTAGGACTCTTTTAACCAAAACCGAAGAAACCTTGTGGTAACCACTATTACTACCAATACTTTTACTACTACAACTAATAATACAAATTACTGTAACTGCATTTTACGGCTAGTTTTTTTTGCGATTCCGCAATAGGATTTCAATCCATCTTTTTTCCTTGCTTTCCATTCAATTTATTACATATAAACCTCCTCCGTACCACGTGTTACGTTATTCGTCCACCTTAGCTCCACTCGTTTCATCCTAGATACTATTATCCACATAAGCGTGCATTGACTGGGCAAACTAGTACAATAAAAGAGATCTGGATTCTTACTAAAACATGGCAAGCCGGCTACTTAATAAAAGTAAGTAGGTAGTATGAATCGGTTGAGAATACGTCTTCTATTACGAATTGTTCCACATAATTTCTTGGGGTCATCAGACCACAGGTGCCTGGATCTAAACAACTGTTAAGCTGAGCAAAAGGAAAGTTTATCTTTGAACTCTTTTATATCTGGACCATTGTATTTCACCATGAGTATGAATGAATGAATGAATGATTTATTATTTTCCTTCGTAAGTCGGGCATTGCGGCCATAGAGACATCAAATAATAATTGTTTACCATTTTACCCTGAGTAATTTTCTAATCAATTGCACCTTCATGTTGGTTCTAAACGCATTGTCAATTTTACTTTTCATGCTAAAGACGCTTTTAGCTTCGTGAGATCCATTTGCCCATCTTAGTTAAGTCATTTGAAGTTTTCGAACGAGTGGCGTTATCTGAACGTTAGGACAGCCTAACACGTTGGACCACCGAGTTGGTTTGAGTTTCCCACCCTTCTGTTAAATCATTTGCATTCCATTGATAAATATTAGAAAGCTTGACAATGGCGTCATGCCCATAGCCAGCGACAGCTTCAGTGGTCATAGGCAAAGCTGGAGGATTAAACACAGCTTGGGTTTTTAGAGTTTTGGCTGGAAACTAAGGCCTTATTTGTGCAATAAAAGTATCAAGAATTGCAATTAGCTCTTAGTTAAGATTTTTGCATAGCTTGGCGATGATTTTTATTCGTATTTTCAGCCATCATAAGTTGTTTTTCAAGTGTTATTCCTCGCCATTTGACCACTGTTATAGTCTTCATATTCAATAATAGATAACGTTAGTGCGCGATCTTTTATACCAGTATACACAATAGCATTTAAACAAACAGTCATATATCTTCCACAATGCTCTTTCCAAGTGTCAAGTTCCATAATAACTGAATTTGCTAAGGATTGCTGGTCCATTAAAATTCTTGTGCCTTCTTGGAGTTTCGCCAAAAAGCTACTTAAAACCTGAAAGATGTCCATCTCGTTATAAAAATAGAAACCAACATTTCTCTCTAAAATGCGGTTAAATAACCCTCAAGCATGGTCTTCAACATCGTCTGATATTTTACGTTTTATTTCAGGATATATAGTAGCAATTACCCAAGTTGAACGATAGACCGGATAATATTCCTGCTATAACGCTTTATAAGAATGTGATTGCGATATTAACCACCTAATTTGAATTATTTTTGGACGTTTGGTCATTTTACCATCTTCCTCTTCTGATCTTTCTATTAACTCTTCAAGCCTACCGAATGCTTTCAAACTGTAAAATGTTGAAAGATCTTTAACAGTAAACTTTAACTCTTTCAGACACCATTTTTAACTTATCGTTCGCGTAAAAGCCAAATGGAGTTTATTATTCAGACAGTGCAAACTGGTAAGATCATATTTTGAAAAATCTTTCATTCTGCTGTAAAAAGAGTTTTTAACTCCTGAAATCCAGCTTGCCCCATCTGATATGTACAAGCATAGATTGTCCTTTACAAACTGCGTAAATCCAGTTACAGATACCTCCGTCTTCTCCAATGAGTTCTTAAATGCTTCGAACATCCCAACTCTTGCCTCCTTAGATTTAATCAAATCGAACAAAAAATTGCTGGTGTGTTTCCATTAATGTATTGGAATAATATAACAAGAACATGAATTTCTGAAACTTTAGAAGTAGTTAAATCTACTAGCATACCAAACGATTTGGTCTCTTTAACTATTCGAGTGATATAGTTCTTTTGTATAGCCTTGTCAATAACATCCGTTATAAGGATACAGCTTTGTTTTCTTATGTCGTGGGATCCTAGCCTACCTAAGCTAGCTAAGTTTAATACCTCCAACACATACTGGATGCAAACGGTAAGAACTTGAAGTCTGTATTTCTAAATATACTGTCAGTAGCATGTTACTGGTTGCTTCTAAACTTTTATCGTACCTTGGCCCTTCATAGTAATTTTTAAGTGATAGATGCCTGGCATGTGTTTCATGAGCTCTTAAATGGTCCAGAGTTGTACGTCTGGCTGGTAGCCCCAAGCATGCCTCCGTTTACTAGTGCAGGTACAACTTTTGAAATTAAAATACCCTCTGGTAGATCATCTAAATTATACACATAATTGCACTTTCTACAGTGCATTTTGTTGTCTTCAATGTCATCAACGCATTCAGCCCATTTACTATATTCCAGACGTGGATCAGTGAAGTGCACAATATGTATGAATTCTCCCAATTTCCTCCATTTAGTACGACAACGGGTCGAATACTTTCTTGAAATGGATTGAAAACCATTATGTCTTCTTGTGTATCCTTTTCTTGAATTTCATTTTCTCGGTGTGTTCAATGTTGTTCATACACTTGTAGGTTTGATTCATCGTTTTCTATGTGCTTGGTATAAATGTCGGAACAAATATTTGAGTCTCCGATATTCATTGGTGTTCTTCTGAAGGTTTTAGGAATGAAGGCAGTTACTTCGAGCAGTGAGAGAAGCCAAATGTCCGTTCGTCCAGTAACTCATCCGTAGCATCCAAACTTTACTTGATCCCAACCAAGAAGGAGAAAGTTTATAAGCGGATATTCATTGTCAAGTCTGTTTCCAACTACTGCAGCATCTTACTTGCTTGCCTTAGAATTTATTTTATTTTTGGGGTCCCCTGCGTTCCTCTTTCCGAAGTTATCTTCAGTTCTTCCCAACTCTGCTGATTATGTACAAAGTAGTACGTAATGATATGCGTAATTTGGTGCGTTTGTCTTCTAACTTACTTAAAAGAAGGTCCTCTTAAACTTTGAAATATCCAAAATTCGCCTGTCTGGATGCGAATTTTTCTAAAATGAAAATGTCACAAACTTATTTAATTAAATAAACTGGTTGATCTGGTGTTACCGGATTTATCAATTGACTGCAAACAAGAAGTAAAAAATACTGTATACTTTAGATGGTAAACTGTAATGGAAATTTGGGATGTTGGCTTTGGTATATAATCGAATTCCGGTCGTTATCCGAGTAGAGATGCAGAATGCCAATGACCTACCAAAACTGCCTAGACTTGCCTTAAACAACTGTACGGGAATGTATATGTCTTCATATACTGTTAAATACATTATGCAATACTTTTGGGCATTTAAGGCAGCAAAACACTTTGAATGCCAAGTCATTGGCATAACGAGAATCACGAATTAAAAATAACGGTAGGATCTCTCACCTGCTACAACCACCAAAAGTCCAACGAAGAATGCAGTGTACCATACGAGAATAGCTATTTTCGCAAACATGTATAAAATGTGACTCATATTTGCCAAATCCGGTCCGGTAGTAGTAGTCGTTGTAGTTTTAGAAGTAGTCGATATAGTAGTAGTGGTACTATTTGTAGTAGCGGTAGTAGTAAAGGTAGTCGTAGTCGTAGTATTAGCAGTTGTAGTCGTAGTAATAGTAGTAGTCGTAGTAGTATTACAGTAGTAGTAGTAGCAGTTGTAGTCGTAGTAATAGTAGTAGTAGTAGCAGTGATATGAGTGGTTCCTGAGCTTGTGTAAGAAAAGGTTTGCTCCACTAGGAAGATAAACACTAAGTGATGGACGAGCTTTGGTTGTAGCTTTGTTGTATAGCAGGATAGTGAGTACAAAGGTGAGGTGAGTAGAATTAGAGTGACATAAGCAGATATCTACTCAATTCAAACTAGTGGAGCAGACTTCCACTCACTGTTACTACTACCATAGGAACTACTGTTGTCCTACTACTACTGCCGTTACTCTTTCTGCTATATTACTACCACTGCTACTCCTACATTTACTATTCCTACTAGATTACTACTGTCACTACTACACCTACCAGTATATTACCTATTTGATTACTACTAGTACTACTATAGTACTATTACTATACTACTTCTACTACTATATACCTATTTTGACTACATTACTACTTTATTAAGGTGTGAAATTATATCCCAATGCTTCATTTGTTGGTACGTCGGTACGCACGTCTTTACCGTCTCAAATCAAAACGGTTCAAACTTTTCAACGTCCGTTTTCGGAACTCGGTACACGGACACATTGCGCGCTCCTTCCAGACAGATCGTACGGTCACTCTTGGCATATTGCTGTTCACGACGGAAACATCGTCTGGTCTTCTTGTAAACGTCGCGCAATTACTTCCACCACATCGCGTGCCCACTCCGGTAACATTGCGCGCTCACTCCGGTCATATTCCGCTCTCACTGCGGTCATATCGCAAGCTCTCTCCAGATACATTGCGCATTCACTCCAGATACATGTCTCGCGAATCTAAGCACAAGACGCGCTCACGTTGGACGCATCTCGCGATCACTCCGGACACATCATGGTCTCACTCCAGACAGCGTTCCTTTTTGACCCAACCCGCGCTCACTCTAGATATATCGCGCGGCCTCTCCAGATATATCGGGCGCCCACTCCAGATGTATTGCTTGCTCGCAGCAGTAGTATGGCTCAACCGCTCTGGACATATCTTGCGCTCACTAAGAACACATCGCGCGATCACTCCCAGACAATTCGTGCGCTCACTGTGGACATATCGCGCGGTCACTCTAGACACATTGCGCGCTCATTCCAGAGGTATTTGTTTCTCAGTCTGAACACATGGTGCGCTTTTTTCAAACAGTTATTTTATCCCTCTGATACGCCTGTTTACAACGGCTTATTACTACTACTAAAGTATTACCACTCTTACTTACACTATATATGCAACTATTACTGCTACTGCTATTATACTTCTACTACTAGTAGTAGTATGCTACTACTTCCAATACAACTACTTCTTCATTTATCTGGTCCCAGAATTCCGGCTTTGAATTTTGACCTAAGTGTGACGGTTAAGGTCGAATCAGCGTGAGCAGGTTCAAAAACGCTTATTCACGCTTAGGTAGGACCTAGTTACGACCCCAAAGCAATTGTAAGTTTTAAAAAATTTCCAACTTTTTTACCTTCTTTACCTGCCACCTACGCTGAGATCAACTTTTGGGGTCAAGCTGAATTGGATTGACCAAGTAAGAGGATTTTGATAATGCCTCAATTTTATCCGGTCCCAAAATTCCAATTTTGAAATTTGATCTAAGCGTGACCTTTAAGGTCAAACCAGCGTTACCAAGTTCAAAAACGCTTATTTACGTTTACTTAGGTTCTACTAAGGACCGCTGACACTGATTTGTAGTTTTAAAACATTTCGAAACTTTTTGACCTTTTCTGACCTGCGGCGCCGACTGAGGTCAACTTTTGGGGTCATGCATACTTGGGTTGACCTAGTGGGAGAGTCCAGAGGGTGTCTAGAATTTTTCCGGTCCCAATATTCCAACTTTGGAAGTTTGACCTTGGGTTTACCTTTGAGTGACCTGGCGCTTTAGGACTGTTTTTAAGGTTTAATTAGGTCATATCGAGTTATCCTGATATTATTTAAAAGTTGTGCGGTTGGAAAATTCGAAGTTTTGAGTTTGACCTTTAATGCACTTTTACATGAAAGGGGGTGACCAAGGATTTTTAAAAGTATTTTGTAGGGTTGTGGGGGGAGTCTAGAATATTTTAGAAACTTGTCCGGTCTCAATATTCGAAGTTTTACTTTTTTCATGAAATGGCTATTTCGAAATTTTGATGATGATTTAAATGCTGTTATCTCGTATTAATGGTCCCTAAATTGGCCATATGCAAATCATTGTCTTGGTTTGCTCCATTAAAATCTATTTTCATAGGCGTCCCCAGGAACCAAAGCCACTCTATGATCCTCCTCTGTAGTGCTCCCGTAGGCTAAAAGTTATTGAAATAAATAAATGCAATGAGAAATGTCGACTTGGGTAAAAGAAACGAGATAACAAGTATTCCTAGGATCAATTAGCATTTGCATACTGATGAAGACTAATCCCCGATGTCATCTTTTTCTCCATGAACCAATCTACGACCGAACAGCTAGATTAAAGATCCTCAGGAAAAGTTCTGGGCCTAAGGATCACTTTGGCACTGAGTTTAATAGGATTTGAGGCTAAGATTTGCAAGCAGATTTTAATAACCACGTTTCGATTAATCTTATCAAAGAGTTTAATAATGGTCGGAATAAAGCTCTAGGGAATAATCAGAGGGGGACGACTTTAAGGAAGTTGATTAGAAAGGGGAGAGTTGACATGAATTTTATCACAGGGGCTGTGAACAACTTGAGGTTGAGTCCGCCGTTAAGAAGAACCTTCAGGTCGGAAAGGTTTTTAAGATAGGTCAAGAAGACAGGAGATGGTGATGGGGAAGGAGGAAACCTTGGGGATGACCTGTGGTTGGCTTGTCACCTTCATGTTTTAGGTGGGGTTCAAGCCTCAGGTCAGTCAGGTCGGTAGGGTTTTTAAGGGGAAGGTCAAGGGGACGGAGAAGATTGGGAGTAAGGAAACCTTGGACATGACCTTTAAGGCAATTATCCCCTTCATGGTTTGCGGTGGGTTCAAGCATACGTAGACATCCTAGTCTTCAACCGATTTCCTGAAGACTTGCATGACTGGAATCAATAATATCATACTCGTCTCCTAAAGAACTACTCTGTACCATACATCCTGTTTATTTACGAATCAACTAATATCACTTTATTATTTTTTTGAGCATCGTCAAACCAGTCCGTATTCTGTAATTTTACGTGTTTAATACGACCATCCATAGCTTCATTCCCACAATTATGGATTAAATTATAAAGTCAAGTTATTGTTCAAGTTTTCTGGCCTGGCTGAGGGTGACTTTTATGACGTATCAAAACCACAAACCTATCTCACTTCCAGCCATGCCAGTTTTAAGGAATCAATCATCTAATCTAATTTTGTTTTGGTTGAGGAAACATAAAATCGATATAAAAATACAAAGTAGCCTCATAATCGAAAATGGCTCATTATTCAACTGCTCAAATTTAAAATATTCAGAAATGGAAGGCCAAAGCTAGTCTAGAATTAAAACATACAAATCCATATAATGAAATCCAAGGTTTTTAATCAAACAAATATTATATATCGAAAAGGCTGGTTCTATCACAGACGGCACATCTCATCCAGAGGTAGTAAAGCTTCCTAATTTAGGAACTTATTTCCCAGTCTTATTTCAAGACCTGGGGACCATACTCACTTCCCATTACCTGCTAAACTAAAACCTACCATTAACCTCTATTGACATATATATCTTGAAACTTAAAGACCATTCACGAAACTTGGGGGAAAAAAATGGATGGATACAAACAGGACTTCCCACTATATATATTAGGTCGTTACGTCCAGTAGGTCCTCATTGTATACATCATCATTGCAAAGTCTGCTATAATCGCATACCCGCTAGATGTATACGAGGAAGGATAGGAAGGAAAGGTAGGATAGGACTCTAACTAGGAGTAGGAATCCAAGGATAGACTGTTATCAGTTGTCCCATTCAGGCTGAACTTAGAAATACCGTCACCGTCACTTTACCCAGATTAGCCTAGGATCGATACGTGGTGCGATAGGTAATTCATACATTCAGGGCAAGAGGAAAACCATTAGACAATTAACATATTATAGATTATCATAAGATAACTAAAGTCAATCGTCATTTGGACAAAAACTTCTGCCACCACTGGATGTGCGAGAAGTGGACTCAGCGTCAAATGGTATTAAAGATCGAGATCTCTAACCACTAAGCTACACTGGGCTCCTCTGGGAAGTGAAAGATCGGGGAAGAGGGGAACTGCGGACGGTAAGCCTCAAATATATGTTGAATTTGGAAACGGGGAGGGGAAAGGAGATGAGGGGGGGGGGGGTGAGGAACTGGAGACGGGTAAGCTTCAAATATATGTTGAATTTACAAAGGGGGAGGGAAATTCGGGAGGGGAAAGAAGGAAGATAGGGGGGGAACTCAGGACGGGGAAGCTTCAAATATGTGTTGAACTTGGAAAGAGGGAGGAAAACTGGGGAAGGAAAAGAAGGGAGATGAGGGAGGGGGGAACTGGGGACAGGTAAGCTTCAAATTTGTGTTGAAACTTCGAAAGGGAAAGGGAAATCGGGGAGCGGAAAGGAGGAAAATAAAGAGGGCGGATGGGGGCGAGGAGCTGGGGAAGGGGAACTTTAAATAAATGCTGAAACTCGGAAAGGAGGAGAAAAATTGTGGAAGGGAAAGGAGTAAGATGCGGGGGTGGGTGAGGAACTGGGGTCGGGGAAGCTTCAAATATATTTTGAAACTTGGGAAGAGGGAGGTAGATCGCGGAAGGGGAAGGGAGAAGAGGGAAGTTTCTGCTATGTGTTGAAACTTCTGAAGGCTGAGGGAGATCTGGATGGGAAGAGGGAGGTTGCTGCTGTGTTGAAACTTGGGATGGGGCAGGAAGATCGTAAAAGGATGGGAATTGGGGAAGAGGGATGTAAGAATTGGGGAAATAGCGAATTTGATAGATATGTGGGAATTGTGGAAGGAGCGAACAGGGTAAGAGGAAAACTGTGAGAGATGTGGAAAATTGGGGAAGGACAAACGGAGGAAGAGAGATGGGGGAGTTGGGGAAAGGAGCGATCATCAGTGGAAGGAGGAAGAAAGGTATGCCGGGTATGAATTGTGGTAAATGGATGATGAACTGGGGACAGGGGGGTTTTACAATGTTTAGGGAGCTGGCTAGCTTCTCTATAGGTCTAGTAATATCATAATCGTCTCCGGAAGAACAACTTTGTACCATGCATCCTGTTTGTTTACTAATAAACTAATATTAGTTTTTGTTTAAGGTTTCTGGCTTGGCTGAATGAGTCTTTTACGACGTCAAGACCACCAACCTGTAACTTCCAGCGTCGCCAGTTATAAGGAATCAATCGTCCAATCTAATTTTGGTTTGGTTGAGGAAAAATAAAATCCAACATTTCTAATCAAACAAATATTATTTATCCAAAAGGCTAGTTTTATCACAGACAGCACAGCTCATTCAGAGGTACTAAACCTTCCTAATTTAGGAACTTATTTCCCAGTCTTATTTGAAGACCTGGGGACCATACTCACTTCCCATTACCTGCTGTATCCTACTTATCATTACAGTTTTAGTATTTTTTCAAATTTGAGCCTTATTTTGAATATTTAACGTGCAACAGCCACTGTCGGTATCTGGAAAAATGCTCTGGTTTGGTTCAGTGTCTTTTATTCCGTCGAAACGACAAACCTATAACTTCCAGCCGGGCCAGTTTTAAGGAATCGATCCTCTAATCTAATTTAGCCAGGTTGAGGAAACGTGAAATTGATATAAAAATACAAGATAGATTAGATAAACCTCATTCCAAATGTCTACTCAAATAATTACGCAAATTGAAGTTGTACAGCATCAGAAAGAAAATAAATAATTTGAGTAATCTCCTTATTTCCTTGAAATATTCAATTATGCAGAGAATAAACTCTCAACTAGCCGTAGAACAAAACCTTCAACATAAGAAGCTATAAAGGAGGACGTTTATAATGTGGATTAAATGCTTCCATAAACAATTAAATTATCCAGAGAATTAAACTACTAAAGGCAATGGCATCTGCCATTTGCTAGAAACATATTAAAATGATATGAAAGTTTTGCGGTTAGTCCGTACACCGGCTGGAATTTACAATATTCACAAGCTAGACCAAAGAGAGCTGTAATTCCATCATAGAAATCCATATAATGAAATCCAAGGTTCCTAATTCAACAAATATTATTTATCGAAAGGTCTGTTTTTATAAACTGATATCTCCGCTTATCCGGAGGTAATAGGTTTTGTTGGAGGAACTTATTTCCCAGTCTTGGAAAGACATAGATTGACTTCACAACTTCAACTTCCTCATTATTTGAATCGTTAACGTTTGTTGTTTTTTTTAAATTGACATTTACATTTAAATATAAAAACATTCAAAAACTTTGATAAAATTAAAGGAGAATGGCCACGGAAGGAATCTGGAGGGCTTTTGACATCTCATTAAAACTGTACAACTCTGTCCGCATATCCGACTACAAAATTAGAGTAGGCGTTCCATGCGGAAATTTAGTATTTTTAAAACGTACAAAACGGCAAAGTTTGAAATTAAAAGCTGCATCCTTCTTCTTGATGCTTAATTTTTATTTATTTTTATGTCGTCTTATTGTTACGTTATTTATTCAGAATGTAGAAAAAAGTAAGGAGGATGTAGTGGATTTGGCTAATGTTACGTTTATTGTAATCTTGGGCATTGTCGCATATCCTGTGGTTAAAACCTTGGCTTTCACTCCTCAAAAGATAGCAACAGTTTTTAACGGAATGGAGGACGTCCTCCGATGCGAGTCAGGTAAACAGGTTAAACAAATTACTTCTAAGTATTACCCCTTATTGTCCTTTAATGTTATTTGCACCCCCTGGTGGTTGAGCCTATGAGATTGATTGTACACTCGTGAGTCGTGTATTAATTGTGGTAGGGTTCTACCGAACAAAATTAATAATAATAAGATAATACTTACCTTCAGTTTCTACTCTAGCTTAATGTATTTAAGCACTGTTGTCTTATACAACTATCTGCCTGTTTGTACCAATGCAAACTACTCAACGTTAACAGAATGAAGTTTGAAAAATATCAATGCTTTCTTACATTTTGCCGAAAGACGTGTTCAGGTGTATTAAATCTTTAATTGTGATAAAAAACACCCCACCCCGCTTGTATATCACGATCAGTGGCTAAGTGCCTTTAGTAAAAGAAGTGTTGTAGTTCAGAATTTTGGGAAGCTGCCAGGTGAAGGTTATAGGGTTTGATCGAAATACCGGTGGTATCCTAGTTTATGTTAAAATTCGAAACCACTTTAACGTACAAATCCATTAGACAGAATTTGTTTTCAATATAACGATCATTTAGTTATAGATCAGTTCAGTATCCAGGCACTCAGGTTGACGTAATGGTCCTCTGAGTCGCAAATTCACCATTGATTGGTTGTCAAATGTAAAAATGCAAATTTTGGATTATTAATTTCAGAATTCATCCGAGCCTGTCACCTACCTCGGGTAAAAGCCTTCCATCCGATTGTGATGACGTTTGTAGAAATGATGACACACTGCTTGACACTTGGGTCATTCCTAGGCTTCTTTGTCTACGCCTTGCTTTCCCCTCTCTTTAATTTGGACCCTTTAGGTCCTGCTATCTCAATATTTTACAAACCTAGTCTCAGTTACCAATATTTGTTATCCTACTTTCTACGCTCAACTTTGTTTTGCATCAACGCGTTTATTGGCCTTCAGGGAATTTGTTTTATATTCTACACCCTTCTCATAACAGGTCTCACAATGGTCCAAATAGTTAGCACTCTCAGACTATCTTCCACTAGGTCATTCTTTTTTGCAAAACGTAACCTTAAAAAGCGTAAAGGAAAGTGGAAGACTATTACACGCAAAATTTTTCAACAAAATCGTTACTTCAAAGAAAATATCAGTTTATTAAGGGTTTTTGAAGTCTGGTTGAAGTTATGGAATGAGGTCTATTGTTCTGACACTATTTTGAATTTAATTGTTTGTGGAGTATGCCTTATGGCTGTTTCTAACTTTATTGTAATTCGGCTCGGAACTGTATTAGGCTTCCCTCTTGTCACTGTCCCAATATTTGTTTCCCTTGGGGTTTTAATATTTTATGTAGTTCTTGTCCCAGTTGGAGCCTGTGTTTATGAGGAGGTCAATAGTTATTTGCAGCAGATGAGAATACTTTCGTTGAATTCAAAATACGAAAGGAAAGTTGTGAGATCTATCCGACCTTTTGGAGTTATGGTAGGGTCATTTTGTACGATGCGGAAAATCATGGTAGCTACAATTATGGACTATATGATAGATGGAACCATCACGTTGATTATGATTTAATACAACCATTTAATGGGCAGCTATTGCTAGATGCATGGAAACATTAGGAAGATATATTTAAAAACTTGTAAAATACCTCAAAATTGAAAGGAGGTAGTAGATATATGCTTAATCTTCAGATTTATGACATAAGTTACTAGAATAAAGGAAGAATGGTTGGTAGGTAAAACCTAAGGAAACAAAATCTCAACAATAAATGTCTAATTATACAATATACGTAATTCACTATAAATAAAAATTTAAATTTAAACTAAGATACTTTAAATAATAGCTGTAAATTATAAATAAACTGTTATTGTGATCTGAAAGGGAACCATTACCTTGATCATGATTCAATAACGACGGGAGAGTGACTAAGATGATCAATAGGCGAAATCGTCTGTGGTGGCATGACCAATGCAAACTAAGTAATGGTAATTTGAATTATTGCATGAAAGGCATAACCTTTTTAGGATAAAATTCTCATTGGGTATGTATCATAAATAAAGGTAAAGTAATGCTATCGGTAAGCAAAAATAAAATACCAAAAAAACGTACGTTTTAATAGTTAAATTATTGAGCAGAATGACTGCGTTTATTTCACTCTAAAATATGGTTAAAAAGCATAAAATTTCGAATACTGTGTAAGACAAACAAAAACGACATTTGTAATATAAAGCTAGTGGAGAATTGTATGCGTAAAGCTGGACGGTTCGTTCTCGACATTAATGGAAAGGACCCAGTAAAAGACGAAATTATTAATTCCTTGAAATGGCTTTTTCCCTAAGATACTTACCTTTGTAAAGCATTGTGTGTCTTGCACCAACAAATTTTTTATAAGACCGCTCCATTTTTTGAAAACTTTATGAAATTCAACAGTGAAACAGATATACGTTCTCACCGCAGTACCAATAATATTAACATTAGCATGTTTCCAAAAACGGAATTCGGCAGGCGATCCATTTCATACACTGGATGCATGAAATGGAACGACCTGCCAACCGAACTGACGTTATGCTCAAAACCAGGTGCCTTTAAACTAAATGTAAATAAATTCTAAATATAAAACAGAAATATAATTCCACGTATTCTTATTCAACCTATTCGACGTGTAAGATTTTACATTAAAAATGATTCATATTGCCTACTTCATACTACTGTCAACCGTAACAGGCTTCTACTGAAGCAAGTTTGATGAATCAATATTATTATTACTGTACTAAGAAGTAGATTTGTTTTGGCTAAATGTAGTGCGAAAAGCTTGTGGTTTAAGTTTATTTAGCCATTGTTTCCGTCTGATTGAATTCCAGCTAGAACTAAACGGTAGAGTTGCGTAAATTAGGAATATAATACGGGAAAATATTATTAATTAATTTATCATGACCTATGTTGAAAATCAATAAAAAAGCTCAATATTTACATGTATTATTGTCTACCTAGGGAGTAATTTATGTTATTTATGTAATATACTCTACTGGTGAATATATTTTACTCCGTATTTGATTAAAAAGGGATGGGTGCAGTTATAATTATTTATTATTTGTGATTTCTTGCTCCGATAAAACTGAATAGTTTATGTTATGGCTATGCTCCGCATTATTAGGTCAAAAAATGGGAATAAATAAGGTTAAATAAGCCCACTACTGAAACCAAACTACAACTAATAAAGAATTGAACAATTGCCCAAACAGAAAATAAGTTATTACACCACAATAAAATGTATCGGGAAGGGAAACAGGCTGATATATATATATTTTGCAAGGATTTGTACATTAATTAGGGGTCTGGATGTGATTATCCCACTGGGATTTACTTTCGTGGTTTAACGGGATTACCACAGTCACTAGATCTGCTTCGATTTGTGATCGAATGCGTTTTTCCCTTATGGGATAAACGTACACGAAGATAGACATTAACTCTTACCAGATTAATCAGATTAAATCAGACTGGAATATCATTCAGCCAAAAATAACGTTCTGATGGGATTTGTACTACGAATCATAATGTAATTAACAAAGTCCTCATCTTCTTAACCTAACCGTAAACTAAAAATAAATAATAACCTGGGACTCTTTTAACCAAAACCAAAGAAACCTTGGGGTTTTACGGGTTTTAAAAGCGCAGGAACCGCTTGGGTCGCTGCCCCGGTTGCTGCGGGTTTTAAAACCCCACCAGCCCCATCAGTCAAATCCCCAGAACCTCCAAATGGAACGGTTTTCAAAAGTTCCCCAGCCCCTTTAGTCGCTGCCCCCATTCCCAAATTAAGTCCCAGGCCCAGTACACCATTAAGTAGCAGTTTTAAGGCCCCACCGGATAACAACGACTGCATGAGAACTGAGGCTACCAGTTTAGCAATGTTCTCTGTAGATAAAACAATCTTCATAACACTCGATCCAAAAATTTCAGCTAAAAGGGTCGGTTTAATAAAGGCTTTGATGAAGTCCCCGTTGTTTAAGATTTTGAGAATGAACTCAGGATTAAGGATATTCTTTATGATGGCTAGATTAAAGATCTTAAGGACAAGTTGTGGGTTTATTAGCCTAAGGATCACTTTGGCACTCAGTATTCCTTCGAGTATCTTAGGATTTGGGAAAGTGTGGAAGATTTTAGTGATGAAGGGCTCAATAAGGTGTTCAGACTTTAGGAGGAGTTTAATCGGATTTGAGGCTAAGAACTGAAAGCAGATTTTGATAACCACGTTTGGATTAATCTTATCAAAGAGTTTGAGATTTGATAATGCTTGGAATAAAGCTTTAGGGAATAGTTGGAGGTGGACGACTTTAAGGAAGTTGGTCAGGAAGGGGAGAGTTGATATGAATTTTATTACAGGGACTGTGAACAACTTCAGGTTGAGTCCACCGTTAAGAAGAACCTTCAGGTTGGAAAGGTTTTTGAGGTAGGTCAAGAAGACAGAGGCGATGGGGAGGGAGAAAACCTTGGAGATGACCTTTGGGGGGATGGTCACCTTCGTAAGGTCAGCGTTTTTTAGGATTTTGACAAAACCAAGGATGAGTTTGGGTTGGGCGATTGCTAGTAGGACTTTTGATTTACAGGCGGATTCTAGAAATAAGTGGACGTCCAATTTGGCTACAACTGAGGTTAGGACGTCTGTTTGGAGGAAGGTGTGAGCAGCTTTGCTGTTTAGTCCGTGTTTTATTGATGCTTTTATCGTACCAGATATTTTGGCTGTACCTTCTCGACCTTTTTTAAACATCACAAAATACAAGTAATCAATCGGAGATATTTGTAATGTTTTTAGCTGAAAAAGTACTCACGTAGCCGGTATTTTTCCATGGCTAAAGGGGAAGACCAGAAATAAACAAATAAAAGATAAGACTTTTTTTTTTATGAATAATGCTGTACATTTGGTTGACCTTACCATCAGTGATGATAATGTCTTGAGGACTTGAGTAGAGTTTGACCCTTCTGCTTTGAACTGGAGCAAGGTCACCATCCGAATCTATCCATGCTTCTGTAATTGTAACTATTGGGCCATATTATTGTAGCACAAAAAAAGAGTGTAAATAATGATACAGTTTTAATTAAAAATGTAATTAACGGTTTCTGGGAAACGTACAAGAGACTAATCCAATGAGGAGTTGGGGATAAAAATACCACTTCATTTTACTTTTAGGCAGGTTGACTAGCTTTGACCTATTTGAACCATTAAAATAGTGAGAGTGGCTAAATTAACTCAAGGATTTGTAGAAACTGTATTGAATATTTATTGATTAGATTAGAAATTGAGGTTGGGGTTTGTTTGGCTTATTTTAATGTCTAGAAACAACTGTAAATGACAATGGAAAAATGGGGTTCATTGTGTGCAGAAGTCTTTTTAGCTGTGCAGGGAATTGTAATTAAAATGGGTTGAACCAGACAGCTTAAAGAGAGTTTATTAAATTCCAATTTACTAGCGGTGTAGGAAACGGTGAATTGGCAGGAAATGATGGTATTTTATTACATTATATTATTAGCTGCTAAACATCGGCATCAACTTTCCTAAATCACTTTCAATCTGTGAACTTTCATGATATTTGGGAAGCCAGACAAAAAAGCTCAGGATGGAAGAAAAATAGATACTTTTATTATAAAATATTCAGGGTTTTAAAGGAGAAGTCTGCATTTCTACAAACTTTTCGAGAATCCATTTGAGTTTTTATTGTTAAAAAATGGGTAATGTTTACGTGGAAAAATATACTTTAGGAATTAAGTTGATGATAAATAAATGCTATTTGGTTGAATAAATATCCTACAACTTCCATTTGAGGTTATCTTATCTTTGTTATTTGGTATTAATATTAATTCTGACAAAGTGTGATGGGATGGTTATTATTTAATGCATCTATTTATTTATTTACACTGTTGGATTGATTGATTGGAGCGTTTATCTCTGGATCTAGGAAAGGCAAAGGTTAAACCTTTGTACGTGGTAGGTTTTCTGAACTGGAAATTTGATACATTTTGAATATAAAAGCCAAAGAGATGAACACATGCAAAGGCAGTCTTTACTTGTATAATTGTGAAGTAATACGACTTTTTATAAATATACTTCAGAATGAAGAGAGTACTAGAGTCCTTATTGGGGTGACCTTAGCCCAGACCTTTGCTGTTTCCGTCCCTCAGAATAAATTAAACCAAAACCTTAAAGAAGGGCTTGAAAATGGGCCTAGAAATATCTTCATAATCTTTTCCCAAGGGATTTCCAAACCTTTGGATGAGACCAGCAGGAAACGTGTTTTGGCCCAGCGTTTCTCTAGTCATGGGGAAAAGATCCAAAAGTCTCCGATCCGAAGATAAAACCGGAAGTGACGGGGCAGAATATACTGTCAGCGTACCACACGGGGGATGATCCCTACGAGGCAGAGCTGGGATAATCCAGGGTAGGGATTAAGTGATTAGTAATCCAGATTATGAATTAGTTATCCTTAATGCCTAATCCCGTGGTAAAAATAAATAAAACTAATCTCTAATCACTATTCCAACGAATTCGGAGTAGTTAGGCTAATGCATAATCACTAGTCCGAGAATCTGGCTAATACGTTAATCCAACAGCGGATTAATCTAAGGATTGGTTTTTACTCACTTAAGATTGAAAAATGACCCAAATGGCAGTTTTTTAAAGATCTTTTGCGTTATATTTTGCTGAAATTAAGCTTTTATTAAGTAAGACCCAAGTTTTTGCTTTAATCACTTTTATGTGACCAGTAGAGGTTACATTCAATAAAACTAAGTGCGTGTTTATTCGCAAAAACTTTCGATTGCTTAATTAAAATACATAATTTTTCAATATCTTTTCATTAAAAACGACTTAAACTTTTTGAAATCGCTAAAAGCTTACAAAGTACAAAATATTCTCATTTACTCAGGCAAACAAAACTTGTTGAAGAGATTCAATTTAATTTGACACTAAAGTCATCTAGCTCTCTGATAAGTGATGAAAGCAAAAGTACTTTAGTTTAAGGAAAGTAATCCCTTATCACCAAAACTAATCCAGATTAACTAATCCCAATCCCTAATCCACAATCTCAAAATTTTCCCATTAATCTCGATTGAATTCAATCCCGAAACTCAGGGTAATCCCTACTTCCTAATCTAATCCACGTTTCCAAAATTTGTAATCCGTAATCCTTAATCCCGTCAAAAAATCGATTAATCACCCAGGTCATGTCAGGAACTAGTATGGCCTGTCCTTATGTTTCGGGTCTGGTTGCCCAGCTACTTGCCCTTGACCTTACCCTTAGTTACGAGGATGTCCAAAGGTTTACTGTCGCAGGAGTTGAGAATTATAAGCTGGTTTCTTCTGGCCAAACGTGCGGGTTGGACGATGGGGATGGGGTCTTCCCGAATAATGTCTACGGTTCTTAAGGGAGGGTCAATGCTTATTTTTCGTTGTTGAAACTGGAGGAAGAATTGAAAAAACTGTAGGATGTTTGGAATAATTAATTGTTTTTTGTGTATATTTAAACTGTAAATACATATTTTATAGTTCTTTGGAGCAATTAAACAATTCTTTTACTCAAATAATAATAATTAACCTCTATAGGTTTGATTTAAATGTTGTGTTTATGTAAACCCTTGGCCGTATTGTTGTTGGATTTGTTGAAAAAGGGATTGATATTGGGTTCCATTTCTATAAAACACGGGAGGATAGCCCAGGGGACTTGACACGGTGACATTTGTAGGTCCGGTCATGACCACGGCCAAAGGGTCCCAGAGATGGACCCAAGAGTCGGCCGGCAAATAGGTCTCTTTCACATCCTTATAAACAAACGTTTCTATTTAGCATTGGCGTAGCAAACCATTCATACCCTGCGGGTCTCTATTAAATGTTTAGCGGTAGTATAATAGTATGACCCAGAGGGTCAGTATTATAGTTACTTGGCCAGGTTCCAGAACAGGAGCTACGAGAAGGTCCCTTCCGTATAGGAATTGGTAGTTGTAGTTGAAACTCTCGGGGTCAGATTCATAATGGAGGAAGAGAGGTCTCATAAGGGGGATCCCTTCTTGAGAATATTCCCGAACAATGGCTGAGGTGTAGTTGGATAAGGTTCGAAATATCTGGGTGAGGCGACCGAACTTTGTCCAAGTGTCGGGGTCAGAATAAACTTGGTGGTTGGCTGCCGGTTGGTTACCTAAATATATTTAGGGAGATTTCTGGCTATAAACTTTAGAAGGAATTTGATGGAGTATTTGTAATTGTGACATAAGGTTAGTAGTAATTGTGGACCTTCATGGGTTCTGATAACGGGTGTGGAAAATACGGCATGTTCTGCCGACCTTAGTAAAAGTTCCTTGGAACGGACGAGACCCAGAGGTTCGAGGGTTGTGTAGCCTCCAATGTCAAAATGAAACAGACCCACCCCCATCATTCCGGATGATAACCCTGGAAGTTGGTGGAATCTGGGTTAAATACTTTGGATTGGTAAAGAAAGGTATGGAAAGGCCACGGCCGAAATTACAACAACCTGCAGTAAGTGTTGAGGGAAGGCCGTCCGAGTAGCTCCAGTCTACGTTCTGGTCTCCGGCCCAGAGAAGGGTACTGTAACGACCTAACTCGGATGACCCTGATCGAGACCAGAATAAAGTATCCCCAAGGGTACCCTCTTCCTCTACAGCTTCTCTGGAGATAAGTATAGGTTTTGGTTTGGTTTTAGAACGGATAAGAGTTTACTTTAAGGAAGGGATTACCGGTTTAACTTGGCCCACAAAGTGGGGAACTGGTTATGCCGTTCCTGAGCATCGAGTCCTATAGTTTCATTGCTGGAGGTCGAGTTAAGCGGGGTGTATTCCCCAAAGTCGGCCATCCACCCGGATAACCCGAATCGGATCAAGTTCTCCCGGATAAGTTCCTTGTACCACTGGGTAGCTCTGTTGTTCCAGAGGTCAACCGTTCCGCAGGTGAAGCCCCCAAAGTCTTGGAGATAAGTCTGGTTAAGGTTATCCTCCTCTCTGAGGAAGACCCCGAGGTCATCCCCCACCTTGAAGACGTCCCCTTCTATATTCAACGAAGGGTTTATGTAGGCCAGCACTCGGACATCCTTAGAGTCCCTCAGGTCACGGATCACTTCGTCAAGTCCTGAATAATATGTTAAAAGGTCAAACAATCCCGGACGCTAGCACAGCAATCTGTATTCTACTAATCCAACTTACTGGGATACCAGGTCGAGTTCCACTTCCAGTTCCAGAAAACGCGGGTGCCAAACCCAGTATTGATCTTCCCAGACCAATCCTGGATCCACATTGCGGCCACACCCACTCCAGCGTCTTGGGCTTGCTTCAGATAGTCCAGCATCTTATCGGTCCCCCCTTGGACCCCCAGGATGGCTCCGTTGTAGACCCATCCAGGTAGTTCGGGCTGACGTCCATACACTTGGCTGACCTTTTGTACCAATCCAAGGAGACTTGAAGGGTCTTGGAGGAAGTAACCCTGGATGGCTTTACTCTGGATGGATATTTGGGTCTGGTTATCCTCCCGGAAGTCAAATATCGCGTAGTCGTTGGAATGTAGACCGAATAGGTAGCGGGATTGGGCTGAGATGAAGGAGGATTGGGGGAAGTACGTGTAGTCGTAGTCCCCTCCTGCTCCGCGTTCTTGGGACTCTACGATTTGGGTCAAAGGGTCAGATCTGTTCCGACCTACACCTACAGAAGTCAGAGTATGCATAAGTTTAGCTGGTCAGATTGGTTGCGACCTCTGCCTACAGAAAGCAATGATAATGGATAGGTAAATCTGTATATTTACCTTGTTCTCTGGTCCAAACTGTGAAGTTGTGACCCTTAAGGTCAAAATGGGTGAACTGTTCTCCAAGTCCGTAGATATGTTCATCAGAAGAAGAGACGAGGTTCATAGA
>JAQFZX010001614.1:0-27117 GCA_034682405.1 Hydroisotoma schaefferi | reverse complement strand
GGGTTTCCAAGAATTTCCGTTCTCCCCATAAGAACCGACGTAGGCGTGATTCTCATTTGGCCCCGAACTGGATATTTTGTGACGTCATCCGCGTCATACCATAGGATCTTAAGGTATTTTGGGTGAGTTGAAGAAGGTATTATTGATGGGTGGATTTTTCTGAATCTGAAAAGGTGCACAAAATCGAGTATGGATATAAATTCGTCGGTGGCGAAGGACACGGTGATTTTGCATACGCTGGACAGAGGGAAGACCGTTCCCAGCGTTTCTCCATTCGTTCTTAAGCTAGAGACTTTCTTCAGGATGGGGAATATTCCTTATGAGGTTTGACTTCTATGCAGATTTATAACGTACCGTATTTCCGGAAATTACTCCCCCCCCTAAATTACCCCCCCCCCCCTCGAAGAAAATCCCCCTATCCTTTCCGTATTAAAAATTAAAAGCCGCCCTATCTTCCCCATGTTATAAGTTTCTTCAATTTTTGCTTTCAAAATTAACTCCCCCGGGGGAGTAATTTCCGGAAATACGGTACTAAATCCTCGCCCATATGCCGCCCTCGCTAATTATGCCCCACGCCTATCCTTTGCATGTTAAAAGGGGTATCTCCCTCATGTTAAACATGCTTAAAAACATCCTTACAACCTGACACTGATCCTCAAGAAGTGAATGATCCCAAGCCTCACACCGAAGTAATAGTCGTGGCAGTGGAATCAAAACTTTGACATATCCTGCAGGATTTATTAAAATACCCGGACTTCCCATCTGACCCTGATGAAGACGCTCCTTAAATCTGGAATGACTTAGAGGTTTTTGATACCGGAAGTGAACAGGGAGCTTTAGCTGATCCGTTGATATTAGATTCCCTACAACAAAAGACAGTTATAAAATAGTACCCTAAATCCTCGCCCATATACCGCCCTCGTTAATTACCCCGCACGCCTATCCTTTACATGTTCAAAGGGATATCTCTGCCATGTTAAATGCGCTTCAAAACATCTTTTATCGCATATATAAGTCGCGGAATATGGGCGAGGATTTAGGGTACCTCTGGATAGGGTCGTCAGGGGGAGAGGGGGGTTTAATGGGGGTTACTTTGGGATTTTTGTAGTTTTCTAAATAGATCCTACAGAGTTGTTTAATTCTGTAAATTGTTTTAAATAGATCGATACGTCCAAGCCATTTGGCCCAAGTGGGAAGACCCCCTGGATAACCTTGAACAGGGTGGACTACTCGGACTCACAGCTTATCATTGAACATTTGACAAAGTGAGTCAGACATATCTGGCCATTTATGAGAAAGGTTTTGACATTTTTGACAATATTTGTCTTTTTCGTTAAGATATTTTAACATCGACCTTTGGGGAACGGCTACAGCGGAACAGAAGGCTGTTGCTCGATCAATGAGGGTAATGATGGAGGAACATTGCTTCTGGTGAGCCTTTTTTATGGAAAAAAGTAGGATGTTATTTTATTAAATAATAATGGACGAGTGGTTTAAAAGGGGTGTGGCTCGCTGGAGGTTTATCGAAGGAGTACAAACGGTTCCACAAATCATGGTAATCTCTTCCTTCAAGTTCCGAGCTCTTAAGCTGATCATGCCAGGTAGGATTAAGAAGACTTTGGACGCCCAAGGACTTGGCAGACATGATTGGGAAACTTGTTTCAAATTGACAATCCAAGATGTTCGGGATATTAGCACTTTTTTGGCAGACAAAAAATTCATCCTTGGAGATGAACCTTGCGAGGCTGACTGCTGCTTTTTTGGCTTCTTGGCCCAAGCTTTGTGGGCTGCTCCGGGGTCTCCTTATGAAAAATTTGTTCAGGAAGGTAAGGAAGATAGGCCAGGAAATATTTAGGAAAGCGCAGATATTTATTTACCGTAATTCCGGTATTACTTCTAACTTTTTAACAGCCCCTCTATCCTCTAAATTATTTCCCCGTGGATTTACATGCTAAAAATTAGCTGTTGTTTGCCATTTTATCATTTTTTAAACGATAATTCTATACGGGAAGCCTCCTTATGAAAAGTTTCTGCAGGAAAGCGCAGATGTATACCGTATTTTCGGTTTTACTTCCCCCTTTATAACAGTAGTGGCCCTATGTGCTATTATTAAAATTATTTTACGTTACTTGAACCAGGGTTTTAATTACCTATATTAATTATAATAATTGTAATTAATTTTCAGATGCAAGGTTGAAGGGATATGTGGAAAGAATGAAGAACAAGTTTTGGCCGGATTGGAGTGATTGCTTGGCAAAGCCTGCGATTAAGAAATAATCATAACTTGCTCTGCGGACAATTTCTAAAAAAAATGCTGGTCTTTTTTATTGTGTTATCTATTCTACCTTTTTACCTTTTGATGTGCCAGTATTGTTTTATTTTAATACCACCCTTCTTTCTATCGCATTAACTTTTGACTTGTTAATAAATGTATTTCCTAATAATGTCGTTATTATCATTTAATTCCCAACAGATAGCTTTACTTTTAAAGGCTAATGCAATTTCTGTAGAACAACGTAATCAAAAGTAATAGCATGTCAGTTCATAAAGCATGCTAAATTAATTATTGTCGAATTATTAGATTCTCTAATCTAATTTTTAAATAGTTCATCATGGAGAAACCGGGACAATTACATGGTAAAAGTGATGGAAATCCCACAATCGTGAAAAAGGATAGTTAAACAATTAAACTTTACCTTTAAATTTCATTATACAACAGGTTCAAAGTTGCAATTTCATTTGATGCAAAAGCTTCTGGGTTTATAAGTAAACTGTCTTTGTCTTGGGGAACTAGTTTCGACCCAGCTCCTGGATATGGAAATTGGAATGAAGAGTCTTATCGAAGCGGAGATCAACACGAGCGTATCCAATCTCATCGTGAATTCGAATGATTTCCAGTCTCGCACGCATATTGTCAAATCGGGGTTGAAAGGGCTGGATAATGAGCCGATACAGTTCACGATTGAGGTCAGGAGCATCGGGAAATAATTTGAAAGATTCTTCGTCTTCCTTCACAAATTTTCCAGTGAGTTCTCCGTCATCGGACAGCGATAGATTTTCTGGCGCTTTAAGCGCTTTAAAGATCCGCTTGGAGACTTTTTCCAAATTCGTAGGTCCTTCGAGACCAAGAGCGTTTGCAACTCGATCCAGAAAGTTGTTGCTGTTGGGATTGTTTGAACACTTCTCGAGTTTTGTTTGGATATCCTTGACGGTTATTGTGTCTTTCATGTCGCTCTCTTCCTTCAAGGTCTTGTGGCCCACTTCGTTCCCGATTACAAGAACTACGTCTGCCTCTACGATCCGTTTATGGAATTCCTTGACATTTTTGTATTTTAAAGGTGTTTTTGCTTCTTGAATGTTCTGCCACACCCTGTAGCACCAAGATGAAATATTTTGGGAATATGAGGATAGTTTTGCTGGAAGTAGGATTTCGGTGATTCTGGGCCCCTGGGCAGAAACTTCTCGGAGGGTGGAGGCGAAGTAGTAAATGTAAAGCTTTCCATCTTTTTCTCTTAGTAGGTCGAAGGGTTTATCTGGTGGCCGATTACCTTTCTTGGCCTTTTTACTTGTAGTGGGAGTAGTCGGGGGTTCCGGAGGGATGTAATCCTTCTCAAAATTATCTAAGCAGATGGGATCTAAAATCACAATAAGCGTTTCCAGAAAAAAAAGTCAGTTAAAAGAGCGAATAAAGCTGGTAATATGTATGGTAATTTAAAAAGTTGAAATTTCACCGTTTGAGTTTTGAGAATGTGGAATATTTTTCAGAAATGCAGGATGGTCGGTTTCTTGGAGTAGGAGGTCCTTTTTGAGAGTTCCATGAAAGCGTTTAGCAAGGTCTAATAGATAATCCGACCCGACGTAGTACCAATGCTTTGAGAAATACCAACACACCATTTTGCCGTGTGTTTTATCATCTCGGAGTTCGACCATCCCTTCAATACTTTCCATTAACTTACTTCTGATTTTATCAAAACCTGTGGTCTGATAGCGAATTGTTAAGTTCTCCAAAAATTCCAAAAAGGCTGGCGATGCCGGTTTCATGTATTCTTCCTTTCTCGATTGGATGAATTCTGATGATCTCAACTTTTCGATCAGCTCCTCACAGGTCATCTTTTCTAATGTCAATGGAACAAACTTTTTATCTCCCTTTTTAGGTTGTGGTTGTAGCTGTAGCTTGTTGTTCAACTCAATTTGAGCCGTTCCAGCGAGTGATATTGACCAGTCTCCTTGTAAATTGTTGGAGAGTTCAAATCCCTCCAGCGACTTAACGGCGACCTCACGTTGGGAACCGTATATTGCTGCATAAAGCAAAGACGCTTTCGCCCGTTCCAGTCTGCCGACAGTGCCTTCGTTGTCTACTAGCATCAAATCATGGAAGCATTTGATATCCACATCTTTTTCTTCCTCGTCTTTTTTTGATAAGGTTTTTATACCATGGTAGATTTTTGATAGATGGTCCAAAATGATGTGGAAACCTGCCTCCTCCTCGAGAGTGCGTAGGATTCTGACATGGACAACAGAGAACTGGATGTTCAGAGGCCGGGTTGACTTTGGGAAACATGGTAGACTTCGTAGAGAACTTGTTCCGTTTGTTGTAGCTTTGTATTTTTGTATATAATGCAGACGTAAGGATAGGTCTTTGCTGTACTTTTTGTTTGCCTGCAAAAACATTCCAATAAATCGTAATTTCTGATCAGATGAAGGCGACTTTTACATAAAGTTTTGACGACCATTTTGGACTCTTACCTTGTAGTGGATATCAGTTTTGGCTCTAATTCCAACGAGTTCCTTTCTGTCAATACTGATTACTGACTGGAAGTCAATAAGTCGCTGGGCGATTCTTATAGGGAATTGGCCATCACAATGCTGTTTCACGACTATCCATGCACCCCTGGTTGGTAGGACGTATATCTCTTTGGATGGGCCATAGGAAGTGTCTTCGTGGTGTCGGTGTCTATGGAAAAAAATGAGACTGTCGGACAGGGTCTTGGAGTTTTTCTTGTAGACACTGACTTGGAAAGGTTCCACTTTCTCAAAGAATTGGTAGGTATCTTTGTTACGACTGAGTCTGAGCCTCCACTTCCGTTTGGTTTCCTCTGAGACGTCTTCTTTGTACTTTATTTCGGTGATGACATCGATTATTCTCTGGCAGGACTCTTCATTCAGAAACTGATTCAGGCAAACATCAATTTTGTGGATGGAGTACAGTTTGGTTCTGTAAAATAAATAGTATTTCATAGATTATTCTTACAGTTAAACAAAGACTTGTATCACGATCACGAAACGAAATGAGAATACTTAACCCTACTAAAACTTAGCCAAGAGAACAGTGCCCAAGCCCTATAAAAACCCAACATTCAAGGAAAGTTTTTTCAGCCTTACTTTATCTTTACACCGTTTGAGCATCGTCCATTTTGGTCTTTAGAGTATGAATGTTCCTCCTCGTCATCATCACTGGTTTCCGTTTCAAGACTTCCAGGTGTAGGGATTTCTTCAGGGGGATTACTGCATTTAGGACTCTGATTATTCTCTGAAAGCTCTGAATCAGCCTCTGAAGTCAAGCTCATTTCTTCAATTTCTGGAAAGGGCAGGCTTATCATCAGATCTGGTTCAAAAAAGTCAGAATCAGCAGAGGAACTTGTGTCAAGGGGAGAGTCAATTGGTGTTTTTGCAGGGCCTTCAGGAGGTTCGGAAGACGCTGATGCGTTGCGGGTGACCGTACTGCCAGTACCACCTGCCTTTTCGGCCCCGGAAACTTCTTCCTGGACCTTTTCGGCCTCGTAAACTTCTTCCTGGACCTTTTCGGCCTCGGAAACTTCTTCCTGGACCTTTTCAGCGTCGGAAACTTCCTCTTGGACCTTTTCTGCCTGGAAAACTTCCTCCTGGACCTTTTCTGCCTCGAAAACTTCCTCCTGGACCTTTTCTGCCTCGGAAACTTCCTCCTGGACCGTCCCTACCTCCGAAACTTCCTCCTTGACATGTACTATCTCTGACACTTTCTCTAGAAGGTTATTCAGAACGGCTGTTGTCACATCCTCCATGACCTGGATCACTCCCTTCTTGACGGTATCTCCCTCGGGCAGGTCTTCTGTGATGCTGCTGATGTCAGCCACTTCCATCTTGACGACGTCTAAATCCAAAGCTTCGGTCACGACCTCGTCTTTGACAGGCACAGAAACTACAACCGAAGGTTCTTCATTGAATTTAGTTCGCTTTGTTTGACCTTCACACATGTCGTCCGGGAGTTTGTTCTTGTGGGATACATTTGGGACGTTCATTTTGCTTTTTAGCAGTTAAATCCTGAAAACAAAGGAAAATTTTAGGTTTTAGTATCACATTCAGCGTTTATAGTGTCATTCCGCTAGAAAGTAACTTTTTTTAATGATACTCAGGTACTCAGGTTAGCATATCTGAATACGTAATTCTAGTTTCAAAACAATTACGTAAGAGCTTGGAGTTGGAGAAATAATATAACAGTTTCTAGCATAATTAAGTCGGATTCGGATAACTAAAAAAACTCATAATCTCAAAATTTGAAACACAAAATTCAGTTAAAAACTGATAAGGTTTCTAGAATTTAGTAAAGATAAGGAAATATTACACACACTTAAGACTTACCAAATACCGACAGGCAGTGAAAGGCCTGCACGTACGTACATGCTAGGCAAGCAGGTTGCAGAGGTAGCGTCTCTCCCAACGTCACACTTTTAGCGTCAGCTGCAGCTCCTGGAGGAAACGACACTTCTGGGACGCTTGAGGTCTAACCTTCTGACCTCTGACGCTTGGACCACTTTTTATAAATAGTTGGCGTTTGAGAAAAGTTTTTTTTTGAAGATTTTTTCCCTAGGATATTGAGGCTAAATGGACCAGTTGGTAGGTGGAGTTCCAACTTAAGAATGGAGATTATGAAATGCCAGCTATATGCAGCAGCAACGACGTTTAAGATTCATGAGAAATTAGGTAGGCAAATGCAAGTTGGACTGAAGATAACCATAGACAAAGTAGAGATAATTTATCTATGGAAGATAACTATGCAAATTCCTACCTGGGACATTTATACTCCGTGCATATCTTATCTTTGTTGGGATATCAGCAGGTAGGGAGCATTATTGCGAAGATAAGCATTATTAAATAAGATGTAGCGACTAGCGATGGGATTTCAAAGATTCTGGTTGGGATGTTTACACCGGTAATTAGTGATTAAAAGCACATAACTAATCTTAGTAAAGCTTAACCTTCAAAAACTTGGCATTGTTTATAGCTTCATTAAAAACTGGGAAATTCATTCCATACGTTCCCTTTGAAGATACTGCTACTACTACCTTATTTTCCGAAATAAGGCCCCTGGGGAATTATTACCCTAAATCCTCGCCTATATGCCGTGGCTTTATGGATAATAAAATGTGTTTGATGCATGTTTAACATGGGAAAGATACCCCTTTTAGCATGTAATGGGTATAGGCGTGCGGGGTAATTAAGGAGGGCGGTATATGGGGGAGGATTTAGGGTAACTTCGCATAGTTTGTGACGTCTGACCTTCTAAGTAAAGACTTCCGAAGTTGGGGGATTGTTACCGTATTTCCAAGAATTACTCCCCTGTGGAGTTACTGTTTCGAAGCAAACATTGAGAAAACTTTTAACAGGAGTGAGATAGGGCGAAATTAATTTTTTAACATGGAAAGGATAAGGGGAGTTTTCCCAGGGGGGAGTTAAACGGGAAATACGGTGTGGTTACGAATTTCAAGAATTTATTGATGGCTCTGGCCCGGCTGTACTTTCATGAATACAGAATTATTGCATAGTTTTCATTGAGCAGAAAAATTACAACAATAGGCCGCCCTCGTTGATTAAGCCGCATGCTATCCTTCCATGTTATATAGGGGTATCTTTCAATGTTAAAATTGCTTCAAAATATCTTTTTTTTTTAACATAAGCTGCGGTCTATTGTGATATTGTGAAGTAGGGAATACGGTAATTGGATTTGCCAGTCTTGAGGATTTTTATTTATTTGTAATAATTTATTTATTGTAAATCCAAGGGTTTTGCAGTTTGCTGTATTTCGTATTTTGAGTTAGCAAAGCCTATGAAATGCAAGATTTTAAGGCTTTTCAACTAAATATTCTCGGATTGTATAGTGAACGAAAACACATGGATATGATATAGATTTGAGATATTTTGAAACCAGTAATTACCGTAAAGATACACATTTATCTGGATTTTAACGCAAAAGCTCCCTATTTATTTGATCATTCATCTAATCTAACCAAATTCTAATAATAATAAATATGCAAAATAAGTTGAGATTTTCTAGGGATTGCTGGACTTTATGTAATCTAACTTAGAGGTGAATTATTTTTGGAGATATTCGATAAAAGCTTTTAAACAGATGGTGCAGCATTTATTGAAATAAAACTCTGGCTGGGTCTGGAAACTGGCATTTTCTTCATCATCTTAGATCTATCTCTATCACTAACACATAGCAAGCATGCTGTTGAGGTTAAGCTCGTTTACTTTTATGACATTTGAAACTGATAAAAAATCCGATTATATTTCATATTGATTCCAACTTCCAACTTCCATTAATTCCAACGGTCCAGAGCTTTGTCAAACCTAGTCAGTGTCTGTATGTGTATGCAATAAAAAGTAACCGGAGAAATGGCCATTAGTCACGCACACAAACATAAGATCGTATTCGTAATGTGTAATCCCATGCATGAGTATTCGTGGCCTTATATCCAGTAAATAAGTACTGAATTGAATTCGTCCAAAAACTTGAAGAAGTTGGATAGGGACCAGGCTTCGACTGCCGACTTTTAATTCCCATGGGAAATTATTTCGGCCTTAAGATAGGAAATGAATTGGGATTATTTCGTAGTAAATTCGATTTGAGGGTAGGGTAGCAAGAATGAGGGAAACTGACCTAAACCTCCGGCTTTAATTTAAACTTTTAATAGTTGTAGGATTGGAATTTTTGGCTTTATAAGTTTTGATTTTGGTTATACTAATACTTGGAGAAAGCTGAACAAGGAAATACATAGCTCAAATATTAAAATAGCAACGACAACGAGTTAACAAAGCAAATCTGCTGATGATAGAGCTAGAACCTATAGCTACAAATCTGGTTACAAATTTGGGTCAGCTTGAATATAAAAATTACAGAAATAAGGTTTTACCTTGATGGGAAATTAGAAATTCAGAACAGCTATTTAGTATGAAATCAGTGTATAAATGTTCAGATGCTTCTACTTTTCCTTGGATTGGGGGTGGAAATGGCAGATTTGTTGCCGAGTTTAAGCTTTCAATTACACCTTCGCTCACCAAGCAATAAACACTACCCTAAATCCTGGCCCATAAGACGCCCTTGTTTGTTATGCCGTACGCCTATCCTTTACATGCTAAAAGGGGTATCTCTCCCATGTTAAAGATACTTTAAAACATCTTTCTTATCATGTGTAAGGCGCGCCTTATGGGCGAGGATTTAGGGTACTTACTATTGATAGAGATAGACTCGGTTTGTTGAGGCCGTCTAGTCCAGTAAGCATAAGAAGGGCTGATAAAGTCTCAGTTTTTTAAGCAACGTTCGAAAGGGGAGATTTTTCATTCCATACAAAGCCATTGCTGAAACTTTTAACCTTGCGATAGCCAATAACTCGGCAAGACTTTTTTATTACGATGTAGTATTTGTATTGGAATTACACAAGGTCAGAGGTTAAGCTTTAGAGCTTTCTGCATTTTTGTGTTGTGTGACTAAATCCGAGGAAGGATGAAATTACATGGCTTTAAATAAGATTAGGATATTTTTCCCAGTACAGTTTTGGACTGTCGGGTCCAGTCTACTATGCATTATCTTTACAGCTCTTTAAGTACGTGTCTTTCTTATTAAATGCTGCTTTTTTTGCTTATACTAACAGAAGGTAAGCTTAACCGTTGCTTAAACTTAGTCGCCTACTTTACTTGGCCATTTCAGTTGCAAAACTGAGCCCTGCTCGAGTTTCATAAGTACCTTGTGACGGCTCCGAACGTACATCCTTCTTAGTGTTAATGGCACTCTAAACCATTATACAATCCTTGCAAAGTTATAGTTATATTTGTTTACTTTCATACTAGTTTTAATCATAACAAGCGCACGTAAAAGGCGTCGATCTTGATAACAAACTTCATGAACTCGAGTTCCTCGGAAAAAATGATTACTACTACTTGTACTCAGGGACTGGAACGTTTCTGTCTTACTTGAACTTTGAAAAAGACAATATCTAAGAATAAATTACTTGTAAAAGTTCGGCCAGTCCCTGAGAAAAGTTTTTTAAATAAATCAGAAGTTAATTTCAGGAATTTCATTCAATTCTTTTGAAATTGTACTCAAAAATGAGCAAAAAACTAGAAGTTTTCGGCAGGGAAGATCCCCCTCCTTATGAAGAGGTTCAGCAGGGTCGTCAGAGGCCTACAGCCCCCTTGAGACAGGTCCTCTATGACGATCAGTCTGAGGATGAAGAGTATGTAGTTCAGGGGGTTAGTTCTACGAAAGTTGAGCTCTACTCTTCCACGAAGGAAGAGAGGACTTTTTTCTTGAGGTGAGAAATAAGGAAGATAGTAAATTCAATTCTTAGTATTAAATATTAAAGGTTAACGTGACAGACGGTTAGTTTAAATAAAACTGCTCAGTGAATCTTCAGAAATCTGATGGAATTTCGTAATGTCAAAGTGATTAGCTTGTTCAAAGCACTAAATCTTTTTAAAAGGAGGATTCTTTCCATGTTTTACTCCTACTTGACTTCAAAAACAATATCTAAGTCGATGTAGCTTATGACAATGCTACAATGCATGCTAAATTTCAGACGAGAGAAGCTACAAACTAGTCTTTTGCAAATTTTATTTCTTACTTTTTCAGAAAAGTGTTTGCAATTCTTCTGGGTCAATCTGTAGTGATCGCTGGAATGATGGCTTTTACGTTGTTTGTACCCCAAATCCATGAAAACATTGGAAGCATGGAGTTCTGGAAATTCTGGACCGTTTGGGTCATCTCGGCTTTGTTGGTCCCCTGCATTACAACTTTTGATAGGAAGTTGAGGAAGCCCCCAATGAACCTGGCGTTTCTAGCTCTGGCTACCTTTCCTTTGGGGATTCTTTTGGCAACAATCAGCTCTCGACTTGAGTAAGTTTACGCTTGGATTATTTTGCTATATCTGCAAGTTTGAGTAATTAGGCAGCATATTGCAAAGTTCAGCAGATTTATACAATTTTCAATGATTTGAAGCTAGTTATTTATAGAGTCTTTAGGGTTGTGGGGTTTTATAGAGTTTAGGGTTAAGCTACCGTATTGTCTCTCTAATAGTATCCTCCAGCAAATAGTTTCCCCATTTCAATAGTAGGCCCCCTTTCAAGTTTGAAAACATTTATTAAGCCTGGGCAGTTATTCTAACATTTTAGTATTTTATTTTAGTATTTTACTTGTATAGAAATCTGAACTTTTAAAGTAAAATATTAGTAGCCTCTCCCTCCCTAATAGTGGCCCCCTCAAGTCCAAAGACTATAGCGTCCCGAGACACGCTATTCCAGACAATATGATACCTTTTTTTTGGTTTATTTCAACTTAACTTTGAATGTGTTTTTATTTAAAGTAGAGGACTTTAAATAAGAGTTGCGGTAGTCTCTACAGTCTCAGTAACTACATGAGTTGAAATGCAAATGCTAATAGGGAAATATGACCTCATGCAGGCATTCATTAACTTTTAAAATCGTTTGCTTTTTTTGGTTAAGATTTAGACCTTTTTGTAGAGTTATGTAGTAAAGATTGTTCATTCTGGTTTATACATTTAAACGCAATTTACGAAGCTTGCAATCTTTTGTCTCATTTAATAGCATTTATTGTACATTTTATCATCACAGGACGGACAGGCCCCTAATAGTTGTAGGAATCATCGGTATAATCTACCTGGCTGTGGTTCTGTTCACCCTACAACACAAGTTCCATTTCACTCCCCTGATTTCTACCTGCTACGTGTGGACGCTTCTGCTCGTAGCGTTTGGACTTTTATGCAGCGTCTACTCTGTGGAGACTTCCGGTACAGTCATAGCATTTCCTACAATATTTCTGACCTACCTTGTGGTAGCGGCCCAACAGTTGATCAAGGATGATGAAGTTTTGCTCATGTCTGACGAAGGGATTTACAGTGCGGCCCGAATTCTTATGTATTTATTTCATCTGATGGATAAAACTTATAGGAAGATTTGTATCCGTGCTTGTCCCTGTTGCTACTGTTGCTGTTGCATGCATTTGTAAAGAAGTATAAGAGAATAACACAAGCAAGGGTGTTTTAATTTAAGATTATGGCAAGGTCTTTATATAACAGCATGAAATTAATTGTAGAGTCCACCTGTGTGGTATATTATTATTATTAAGAGAGGATAAAACATTATAGTAATATTATCATATCATTAATTGCAAGAAAAAACCCCAGAATAGGGGTCATTATAGTCATTACTTTTTCACGTAAATTAGCGTCAACGTAAGGGTAGCTGCAGTCGTCAATGGGTTGATTGAGCTTTTAATCATATTTTAGTAAAACGCTAACTACCATATTTCGGAAATAATTCCTCCTTTTTCCTTTTCAACATTTTTTCTACGGAATTATTTTCGAAAACACCTCGTGTATTATACAATTGAAATATTCTTTATTCCATCCGTAATAGCTTCATAGCACGGTCGGTTCGGTGGTAGCCTGTAGGAGGTAGAAAACCAATAACGATCGAAAAAAAATTGAAATGAAAGGTTTCTGATCGGCCCAGAACATTTTCTATATCATGGTGATTTTACTCGTAAGGATTAATGAGCATTTATAAAGTAGTTTGGTTGGGTTGATTGAAAGGATAGGTCTGGGTTTGTAATAAGCTCCGTAGTGGTGGCTGGAATATAGCAAAAGTTGGGCGCACTCATATCGCCAATCCCGACCAAACATTTACCAATAAAAGAGCTTAATATTTCATACCAAGTGACTATTTTTGAAAAATGAAATAAAAATTCTTACTGAATCTACTTGGTTTCGAAACTTTTTAGACGTTTCGGTTTTATAGCCTTAACTCGCCAAGCATACATTATTTTGGAATATGACTAACTTAACATCCCATTGAAATCCGGTCAAAAATACAGTCCGAGCAAAAAAACTTGAATTTTGTTAATATTCGAGGGCACACCCACTGAACTTTAATGACCTGTATCTTTGCGCCCTTCTACAATCTCCACTTAGGAATCACAGCACCATATTCTTCGTCAAATTTCACCCTTATGACATAGGTCTTGAGCAGGGATTATAGAAACGCGCAGCGCTGCGCTGATTCATACAACAACTGATGCATTTCATATGCAAAGTACAGGCCAAAATTCTTCGAGGTTGTCTAAAAACTATTTCAATACGATTTCAAATCACGGTAGTACATATGGAAGGCAATCGGCCATGGGCGCCGACCACAACCCCTGGATACACCAAGATATTTAAACTTCTAATTTCGAAACCGAATAAATTCCAAATATGTACCCCATACATCACTGACGCTTAGTAAAATATCGATGACCCCCCCCCCACTCGGTAATAGCCACACCCACAGGGTCAGCGCTGAAACGCTGGATACCTAAAAGTCGGAATTTTGAAACCGAATAACTTCTTAATATGTACCCCATATATCACTGACGCTTAATAAAATATCGCCGACCACCCCTACTCGGTAATAGCCAAACCCACGGTCAGCGCTGAAACCAAAATTCCCATAGATATGAAAGGGATGCAAAGTCACCTGCTTATGGAAAAAATATTCTGGTTGGATTGCATCTTGAATAATAGGTGTACAGTTCTCTGAAAAATCTCCCCAAATAATATTTTCGCTATCCTTTAAGTTGTTTTTCACATCTTTAAAATAAGAATACTGGGCTCTGGTAATAAAATGATGACGGGCGATATGTTCTATTTCGTTTACCTCAAATACTGTGAAATTCTATTTACTTTTCTGAACTTCGTGACGATCCACCCCATCGGTTTTATCCCAGCGCTGATAAAATATTATTTCTTTTGACGTCTTTTCAACTTCCTTTTCTATCATCGACCCCACCGTTTGAGTATTGCTTTTACAATTATAGCAACGACGGTAGAAGCAAAGCGTAGTAGAATCTTCACACAACAAACGGTCCAAGAAAGGATGCATAGATGGATCGTTAATAGCAAGCTGCAGGAGTTTTAGGTTTTCATGATAGACGCACAGGCATACGTTGCGAGAGCCTTTTGAAGTTCGTGAGAAACATTGCAGAAGGCGCAGACAAAAGAAGCTTGTTTTCCCTATCTTTGCTAATGGAAACATCAACCTGAATTGCTGATAAATCTCACGAACATTGCTCATAAGGTATCGTTTTTCCATCAATTCTCGTTTTCCCGTTACTTCTGATTTCACCGAGACAAAGAACTTTTCCCCTGGACATTCTCTAGATATCCATGGACTCATGTAAAAGTCTACTACCTGGGTTTTCAATATGTTTTCAATTTTTCTACCGCTTTTAGTTTTCAGAAATGGAAGCATAACTTTATTTTCTTTCAAATTCTTGCAAGATGATCGAAAAACAGATTCTTCATAAATTTTGGAACAAGTTAATAAGTTCCATGAGGTTGGGCAAAAACTCAACAGAGATCGTTTTACTGCTTTGCTACAGTCTTTTATCCTTAATTTAAGACAGGTCAAAAGCCATGCCAAGTCTTCGGAAGCTTTCTTGAGCTTCTTCAAACGAAACGTTTGAATCCACTTTGGTTTAAAATGTTATCCCAGTTTTACGACAATTCTTACGAAATTTCGCTGATAGCTCATTTATTGCTTTTACAGCCATTGAAGCTTGTCACAGCTCAATTGCTTTCAGTTTGCTTGGTCCATATTTCGAGTCTCTTAGATCTTCAAATGTTGTAAAAGTAGTTACAGAGTAATCCACGGGTATGGTAATCCACATATTTTAAGCTTCCTAGCTTACTACTAGCATGGTAGCTAAGTACATAGGGCTGTAGCTTACTACAGGCACGCTAACTTACTACACATATGCACTGACATTTCAAAGGTATCAGATAACGGGTAACTTTACGGCGGTTTTTGACCGCCAACATGACAAAGAAATATACATTCAATATGTTATCAGTTTTATTCTTAACCATGTTTATTGAGTTTTATTATATTTTTGGGACAAATATTTTGCTTTTGAGATCTCTTATGATTTGCACGACTGGTTTGGCGGTGTTGAGCAAGTACAATCGCGCGTGCTGCTGCTACTCGTGCAAGTTCTATTTCACGATCATTTTTCCTGGTTGCTACTTCCCGTCTATACAGAACTTCTTTGCTAATACAGCTTTTGGCGTGTTCTCGTGTTGGTGGTAATCCTTGAAAGGCAGCTTTTCTAATTTTCTCGGAGGCTTCATACTGTACAGAAATGAATTCATATCTTTAAATAACAAACAAATAATTTTTCAAATTTGAGGAGAATATATAATAATACTTTTTCCTGATTTGTCAACGTTTTCTTTGCTGTGGAATTTTTGTGCTCAGTGGAACCCTACAGTGGACAATACAAAACTTAAACCAATCGACAATTCGTACGAGGATTTAAAAAAAATAAAATATTTTATTGGTATTGGTATTGGTAGGTTTTTATTATCACCCTTTTACTGGCCACTTTGGGCCCATAAGGGTACACAGGAGATTCATAATTTTTTGAAAGGGTATCCTAGGTATTGTATTGTATTGTATTGTATGACTTATTATCGCCTTTTCCGGGCCACTACGGGCCTATAAGGCAAACAAGAAATTAAAGCTTTTTGATTACAAGTATAACCTAGGTAGCCCTAGGTGGGATAGAGAGCTAGAATTGGTGATTGTGTTTGTAAAACGGAGAGTATAAGTATATAAATGAAATGAAATAGAATAGAGTAAAAGCAATATGGGTTACATCAATGAGTAATGTTAGGCCGGGTATTCTAGGTTAACCTATGCTAACCTAGGGGAAGTGAGAGCTAGAATATTGCCGATTGGACTATTTATACAGTACTTGCTAAATACATAAAATACTAATTAAGAAATACGATAAACACTTTTATAATACGTTATTAAATAAATTTTAATTTTAATTTTGGGTGAAAGAGAGAAGCGGATCTGCGAGAGTTGTTGTTGTTTTAATATTTTGCTTGGATTTGGTGATGATGAGGGTAATGGATCATTCCGTTGGTATGTAGGTTGTTTCATGGTATACCGATTAGTTGTGGAGCATTTGGTGGAAGCTTCGTGTACGTCATTTAGAACTTCGCCGTAAAATATTGTAATTACCTTCGATTGTCTGCAATTTCCATCCATTTTACGGAAATCTATAAGAGATTATTTACTGTATTCGATTTAGCATTCAAAACCCCTGATTTATGTTTAAAAAGGCACTAGTGCGATGGAGGAGGTCAAACTACATAGGAATATGCTACTTATAAAAAAAATTCAAAAGCGTCAGGGATTAATTCTTGAAGTTCTTTTTAACTAGTGAGGCAGAGACTTACACTACTTTTCGGGGGTCTTTTTCGTGAAAAGGGACACATGATAACATTAGTTCGAAAAGTAAATAACCGTTTTGAGCTTTTATTGGGTTAATAAATTAATATCCGAAGGATGATGTTTTAGCACTAATCTCTTCTGTGCTATTTTTTACAGGAGAACTAAAACTTACTTGTAGTTTTGCTTCCTTCGTAGATGCCATAAAATTTATAATTAGTACCGTCAACAAGCAATTAATGCTAGCTCACATAATACCGATTTTTGTCTAATTATTACAAGAATGGAGCAGGTCAATTTGATAACTGATACAAAATTATTGACTCCTTTTAAATGTGATGATATCGGTCAACAACCATGGAACAGAACAAATAGGTAGTCCATGCAATTAAACTGAAGAGTCTAGGAAATAGGCTGACTACATTGCACAACATCTTGAATACATCATTATACATTCCTTATTCCCACTAAACTCAAAACTATGCACGATGATATTATCCCGCCACCGATGCCCCCACGGGCATCGGTGGCGGGGTAATAATTCTTTATATATCAGTATATTATTATAACCTTATGCTTGACTTAGTATAGTTATTAAATTATCTGGAGTAGTAGACTCCAGACAAACTCAGATTACAAAAACTAATGAAGAGAAGCAACTTGTAACTTTTCTCCTTTTCTTTTAAGATTGTTCATGCATGTAAATGTTACTTATTATTGCGCATAATTTACATTATTGCAATCTTTTGTAATATTTTAGTTCTTGACTGAAGATTGGACATTAAAGATCCAAAGATTTGCAGTTACACTGCGGAGATATGCTCAGGGATGATTAATCCTATATTTTAATTTTATCATCATTTTGGTCATTCATTTTACAGCTTTGAACATGAATAATGATTCTATTTAATAAACATCTTTTACATCATAAAATTACAATTGATGAAAATACTGGTCTTTTATTTTAGAAATGGTGAAGTAAACTTCACTCAGATGCGTCTATCCCTCCCTACAAGAGGCACAAACGGTTCTGCAGGCTTCGATCTGATTAGGTATTTTTATATTTCTTAAAAAAGAAGTTAAAACGTAGTATAGTATAGAAACGTATGTTTTATTGTTAAGTTTCTACACATATATTATAAACCCAATGGGATTACGCTTATGCGTTACCCGGCTTGCCGTGTTAATGCTGGTAGGTTGCTATAGTCGCATAGCAGACCGTTCTACCATAGCATTAAAGCATGTACAAGTATGTGGTAAGTATATACTAGGTATCCATTTATTCGAAAGTAAATCAGACAATACACGTTGGAATGAATATTTGTAGGTGTTGTCGACCCTGATTATACGGGGGAAATAATAGTTATATTAAGAAATCTCGGAACGGAAGATTTCGTTCTGGAGAAAGGAACTAAACTGGCTCAACTTATATTCGAGATTCCCGTGGGGGCATCGGTGGCGGGTTAATATCATCATATGCATTCAGTCTATGCCACGTAGTGAACCAAATGAATCCTTTATTGAATTTTTGTTTTATTATTTATCAACCGTATCAAGTTATGGTAAACAGGTAAGAATTTGTAACTTTAAAGTTTTGTGTATGCCCAATCTTCAAACTATTAGTTACTGTTAGTAAATGGAGTAAACGAATAGAGTATGCGTGGAATCTCCAGATGAAATAAGAATAAATCCAAAATAAATTAGAGTAAAAGCAAACTTTATGTGTTTTAATCTTCTAATCCCAACTTGTTTATTAATATGAGAAATCATATGCATCTTAGGCTCAGTAATAACACAAGCAAGGGTGTTTTAATTTAAGATTATGGCAAGGTCTTTATATAACAGCATGAAATTAATTGAAGAGTCCACCTGTGGTATATTATTATTATTAAGAGAGGATAAAACATTATAGTAATATTATCATATCATTAATTGCAAGAAAAAACCCCAGAATAGGTGTCATTATAGTCATTACTTTTTACACGTAAATTAGCGTCAACGTAAGGGTAGCTGCAGTCGTCAATGGGTTGATTGAGCTTTTCATCATATTTTAGTAAAACGCTAACTACCATATTTCGGAAATAATTCCTCTTTTCCTTATAAACATTTTTTCTACGGAATTATTTCCGAAAACACCTCGTGCATTATGCAATTGAAATAATCTTTATTCCATCCGTTATAGCTTCATAGCACAGTCGGTTCGGTGGTAGCCTGTAGAAGGTAGAAAACCAATAACGATCGAAAAAAATTGAAATGAAAGGTTTTTAATTCTGATCGGCTCAGAACATTTTTTATATCATGGTGATTCTACTCGTAAGGATTAATGAGCATTTATATAGTAGTTTGGTTGGGTTGAACTTGAAAGGATGGGTCCTGGTTTAGAGTAAGCTCCATGGTGTGATGGAGGAGGTCAAACTGCATAAAGGAGTATGCTTCTAATAAAAAAATTTAAAATCCTCCGGGATTAATTCTTAAAGTTTTTTTTAACTAGTGAGGATAGGCCAACACTACTTTTTAAGGGTCTTTTTCGTTGAAAGGGACACATTAAAAAATTAGTTCGTAAAGTAAATAACCGTTTTGAGCTTTAATTAAGTTAATAAATTAATATCCGATCGATGATGTTTTAGCACTTATCTCTTCCGTGCCATTTTTTAAGCAGAACTAAAACTTTGTTAGTTTTGATGCCTTCGTAGATGCCATAAAATTTATAAATAGTACCGTCAACAAGCAATTAATGCTAGCTCCCATTACTACGATTTTCGTCTAATTACTACAAGTATGCAGCAGCTCAATTTGATAAATGATACAATATTATTTACTACTTTTAAAAGCAATGATCTCGGTCAACAACCATGGAACAGAACAAATAGGTAGTTAGACATGGAACAGATAGGTAGACATGGAACAGGATAGATGCACTTAAACTGAAGAGTCTAAGAAATAGACTAACTACATTGCACATCTTGAATAGATCATTCGACATTCCTAATTTCCACTATACTCGAAACTATGCATTCAATATATGCCACGTAATGCACTAAATGAATCCTTTATTGAATCTTTATTTTATCATCAACCGTATCAAGTTATGGTGAACAGGCTAGAATTTGTAACTTTAAAGTTTTGTGTGTGCCTAATCTTCAAAATATGAGTTACTATTAGAAGAATGGAGTAAACAAACAGAGTAAAAAGAGTTTTTGTCTCAATGGGTAGAAGCCCATGCGAGAAGGTAACACTAAATCCAAAATAAATAAGAGTGAAAGCAAACTTTATATGTTTGAATCACTACTTCTTTATTAATTTGAGAAATAATATGCATCTAAGGTTCAGTGTAAATGTTGTCGTTGTTACACGGTGGAAACGATGGATCTAACTCAATTTGGGAGCTGGGTGAGCTTCCGGATCCGCCTTACTCTGTAAATCAAGATATAACTTTCGTACCATCGTTGAAACTGGCTTCCCAGTAGGTTCATTAGGTTTTACCATCGACCGTACTTGTTCAAAGGTTTTCCATGCTTGGTCAAACAGACCGCCAACAAGTTCAAAAAGCTTTTTAATCGCACCCCATATGATTTTAATGAAAGGTATTAGCAAGTTGCCGAATGCAACGGCTGTAATGGTCACGAGGAAAATACCGACGATTTTGTAAGTTGCTTTCAGCCACCATTAAAGGCATTCCTCAGCAACTGGAGACTCAAGAAATCTTCAGGTATTTCGGAGTTACCGTCAGAAATCTCCTGCATACGTATAGCGAGCGTATCCTTGTATGCTTCCAGACTGCTGGACAGAATCCAGGATGACTTCTCGCTGCGTTGTTTGTTCATGCAAAAACGCTGCCGGTGTGGTAAATGCCACAGCTAATTGCTCTTCATTTTCTTTCTCATTCTGCTTATGATATGGGTGAGGAAGGTAGGGTATGAAGTTTGCAACAGACTAATCATCCAGCAGAATAACTCTACTCCCCCCTAGGTCACAGTAGAATTCTAGAGGAGGACATTTAACGATCCAATAGTAAACAGGCAAATGCCGGTTTACTATTTGATGGGAAACGGGCCAAATGAAACCTTCTCTTATATGATTTTTTTAATAGAAAGTCCAGCTTTCTACAGAGGTCAGATTCTTCATACTAATTATTGAACAAATAGCTTAGTACTTAATCGGAAACTGGCAGTATATTCATGTGAGCATAAGCAACGATCAACAAGATACTAAAGAGTTATCTGTCTGCAAGTCCAAACCGCCATTACATCCCTCTCAAATATACTAATAGTTCCCTTCAGAATTACTCAAAATACATACGCCACTCAAAGGTCTTCATCTGAGCCTAGGATCGCTTGCGAACAGAAACAGATTAGGGTCCTATTTTCAGTGAAGAACCTCTGATGCCGTTGCTGGACTTTTTGGGAAGTACAAGTTTCTTCTTTCAAGTTTTTGAAACGTTGAATTTTGACCAGACTCAAATATTGTTCGACCACTGAGCGAGGATCAATAGAGTTTGGCACCTCGTCTAGTCCAACCAAAGTCAACCTTGTTAATAGAAGTTTGTGGAGTGGTTCTTTTATTGGTTTTTGTTTTTGATTTTTGATTTTTCGGGTGACCTGGTGGCATGTTGCATTTTTCGACAGCCCCTGAGATGTAGCTAGCAATCTTTGCTTTTAGCCCATTCTAGGACTATATAGCTTGTGTTCCTGTGTCGCTCTGCCCGTTCGCGCGAGAGCTAAGAACCTGCCCACCTGATCCGGTTGAAACTTTGCACACAGGTGCGCTAACTAGATGAACTGCAAAAGTTTACAGCGATCGGGGCCGGTTAAAACCCGTGTGGTCAAAAAAAACCCATCGCGACAATAAACAGCATGATATATACATTTCTATTTGTCAACCAAAATCAAACAAATATAAATAGTTTGGTCCCAATCGACCGTTTATACCATGTAGGTAAAAATACACCATGAGGAAATTCAATAGCCGGAAACACGTTTTTAACGTTACAGAAAAAGAAAACACTGCGGGTTAGGAGGCTTGCCCCCACGTTGAGTAATTCATACCTACATAAAAAAATAAAAGTTCAAAAGTGCCGGTTATAAGCATTGCGCCAAAGCATCCTAGAATGGGCTCTGCAAGCTGCATCTGGAGGTTTTGGCTACTATTGTTTTATCGGAGGACTTTGTGACCTCATGCTTACTTTTCGGCTCCTAAGTCATACGCTTCTTGTTTCGGTTTTTGAATTTTTGTTTTATTTGAACGTGGCACAGTAGCCTCTCGGACCGTTGAAGGTTTTTGTAGTACTCTTGAAACGTTTGTTTATTTATGACAAAAATGCATTCAATCCCAAATTCCAAAGTGATCATAATTAATCTAAAGAATATAAATAATAATGTATAGTTGGGGCATTATAACAAGATCCCCAAGACAAGGGACCGTAAGAGGCAGCATTAATGGAATTGGTACTGATACAGGTGCCAAAATGGGTACTGGTACCCATATGCCGGATGAGTAAAAAATGGTTCGTGATCAGTTGAATTTTTATACTCAATTCCAAGTAGTTTTAAACCGTTTCTTTAAAATCTAGGAAGAATCTTCACTCTTATCCGTAGGTCTGGACGTAATTTTGCTTACAGCAGAAACAGCATTTTTCAATGCTGTCCTTCGCCAGGTCACGGCCAGTATTAAATAAATAGTGATAAACGTATTTCAAAAATTTATTTATTAAACAAATCCCCTACTTTGGTGCATTCATCGGCCTAGAACTGTTAATAATTGATGTGGGGATAATGTGAAGTGATCAAGCATTTACTGCCCTTCTCTATGTAGCTGCCTGTACTGTTCGATTTCTTAATGCTCTACTTTACTCTTCAACTCGAACGTTGGTTGATGATTCCATGTTTTTTTTCAATTTGTCGAAGAAGTCACCGATCGTGAAGCCAACCTTTTCGAACAGTATGGACACGTTTTGTAATTCGGATAAACCAGCGTTTAAACTGGGATTACCTAACCTAACCTAACTTTACTTTTAAAAAACATTAAACATTTTAAATTCAGTAATCAACATCGTTAAATCCGAGGCTGAACATGTGTTTAGAGTAGGATACTAAAAAATTTAGAACAGAAAACAAAATTCATTCTTAAGCCACAAAAAGTGTGGTCCTTGTTCCTTGAAATATAGTCCTATGGAAAAACTAAAGCACTCAGTGGGAACGAAGTATGTCACTCGGCTGATGATACTCCAGCGCCATTCTCACCACCAAAGCGGTGAGAGTGGCGTTTATCTAACGGAGTGTAGTGCAGCTTTTTGACTTGGAGTACACGTTATTTTATTGCTGTTTTAGCAGTTTTGAAAAATTGAACCAAAATAATTTAAAATATAATTTACAGCATTTATGCTATAAAAAATGGAACGTAAAAAGCATTTAAGTGTTAGCATTGTAATAAAAATTTAAGTTTACATTAAACCGTATGATGACGATACACACCAATGACGATATACTTGCTTTCAATATGTCGTTTCCTAAAGTTCGTCTTTATGCTAGGAAAGGTTCCGGATAATTTAAATGTAGGCAGTTACATTTAGTTAGTTAAGCAATCAAGACTAAGTACCTTATAAAGCTTTACATTTGCATGTATGTAGAAACTTATGAGCGTCATTTTTCACCAATGCAGAGATTTTGTCCCTTAGAACTTTTTTACAACAATATGCTGGAATAATTTTTGATGTTTATATATTTCACAGTTCTATATGTATGAACGGTATTACTTTTTATTTTGAGAACATTACTGTGACCTTTATTACGATTGAGACAGTCGGGACGTTTAATTTTTGTAACGGTATTCACAAAAATGAAGTGTTCATTAATAAAAAACGCTTTTCTACTTGTTAGGATTAGTAAAACTTCTTTACCGGAAGTACGGCAAGTAAAATAAATTTAACTGGATTGCACGTTTATTTTTGTTAGTTCTATTTTAATAAAGAGCTCGTTTTATACGAAGATGGTTTTCTCAGGAAAAAGGAAGTGTATTTGTGTAGCATAGAATTGGCATGTTTAAATAATATTCGAGTTTTGCAAGGCTCGCAATGAAAACAAATACGAGGGGTAATTAAAATCTTTAACATGGGAGAAGGCAAAGAAGAAGTAAGTAAAAAAGTAACTGGAGAGGGTTATTATTTCTGCATCTCATAAGAAAAGCTCTCACTTTCTGTGTCAATGCACATATTCATATTATTATATAGTCGAACGACATCGTCCATAATAAGGATAGAATTATTGAATGTAATTCGGTGACAACAATTATTTGTGAATAGATAGGTACAATTTATAATCTAATATGCGAACCTACTACTATATTGGGGTTTTGTGTAATCCAATGCACGCTATTCGTTTCACTAAACAAACAGAACAAGATTAACTGTGTATAAATCTTCATAATAAGGCTATTACTTTACAAAAAGTTAATTAACAAAAAGTCTTTTAAAGCTAATGAAGATATGTTTTTAAAAAATTCAAAAGCAATTCAAAGGAGTCCACTGCAGTGGATCCAGTGGGAAGGAACACCCAAACCACTGGGCAGTGGGCAGACACCCTCTTTGTTGAGCACCATAACACTGCTTACAACTTCAATTCTCACCAAAGTCTTGCGATTAAGAATGGCAAGAGTTTAAATGAAAGTCGTTTTTGTAGTTAAGGTATCCCAGGAAAGGATCTGATAAGGTATTGTAAATTTGTCAAGAGGTAAGCTTTGGATACAATGACACTGCTTACGCTTATTGTCCAGCTAACTTTCCTAGTCACCCAATGGTCAGATCTTCCTGTGCAGATGTGGTTAGGGTCCGTCTATACCAGCAGCTCTGAGTTAGCTCAAGGTTAGGTCACGCTTGCCACTTAGACAAAATTAACTTTAGCGTAGAATCGAATGAAAAATTCGAGAAAAGTAGTCGATCAGCAGAGAAACTAGAGGTTAAAGGTTGGTGTCCATTCGGGGACCAAAGAAAAGGTATTCGGTATTTGACAATGTATTTCGAAAGTGTCTTTCCTCCTTTTAAAGGTATGATCAAGTGTTGCAAACGTTTTATTACCTCAGTAAACGAAGTTTGATTATTTCGTTTACTCCTTTGTAAACTGGTGTGGAATATACCAATTTATAGAACGATCATTTCTAAACGATTGGTCGTATTGAACAAGTTTTCTTTTCAATAATATTATAGGATCTTGCTTGATAACTTTCTAGTCCTTTACTGATGGAATTTTAGCTAACGTGGGGACGTCCTTAGCCCTGGACACCTCAGGAGGAAGAAAGATTTCGTCCTTTGGTAACCTAACGCGATTGCTTACAAGCATTAGGATGTTCAATGCATAACTTTACAAATCAAAGACACATCTGTTACATGCCCTCTTCATAGTTAACTCCTTACAGAGGATGGAAAGTGGGTATATTACATCGAGTTTTCTCAGTGAATTATAGTTCACAGTTGAACTGCAGAAATAGTAATATTATCTACAGAACATGGACACCGTAATATAGCCTATCATCATCGTCCACATCTTTAAAGCAAAGCTTTTTATAATAGTAGTTGTAAAAGTAAATGAGCATACTCAAGTTGCTTATCATAAAATAGAAAGAGATAGAAAAACTACCTAATCTAACTAATCTAATTTTTAAAGTATGTCAATAGTGTGCATGAAGACTGGTGTTTGTGTGCTAGCCATGACTGTTTTCTCTGTAAATTTATTCATGATCAAGTCCTTAGACTTCCTCAAGACCATGTTAGCATTATTTTGGCTTTGGTCTGTTGGAGTTAAACTTATTCTTATGTGTTTTAGATGTGAGTGAAAATGATTTTTTAGTCTTTAAAATATAACTTCGATCGTTGGATTTATCCTTCATCATAATTTACAGTTTTCCATTTATAATGGACCAACGACAGCAGTTTAAGTCTTAGAAGAGAACTATGTGTAGGTGCTGAAGTGTATTTTGTTCGTATTTTATAACTGCAGTATATGACTAATTCATAATGCAATGGAATGTTTTATGCATGTTTGCGTTGCGTTAACGAGGTGTAGTGGTAAAGTTGAGAATCGGAAAAGTTATTGGTAGGTTTTTATTATCACCCTTTTAACGGCCACTTTGGGCCCATAAGGGTAAACAGGAGATTCATAACTTTTATGTAAGGTACCCTAGGTTAGCTTATGCTAACCTAGGGAGAAATGAGTGTCAATGGAGTAAGGGAAAGCATTTACATCGATAAAAACTATAACTATTAATCGGAAAAGTTTAAGACCGGTGGAGGTAAAAAACCTCACCGGGTGATGAAAATAGCCTGAAATAGGTTTTTAACTTTTCAAATAAAAAACATTGGAAATACTTAGGCCCATAATTGAAGTTTGAAGACCAGTGAGGGTCACGAACGCCCTACCCAGCAAGTTATTAATGAGCTTGAAATATGCACTGATCAGAAAGAAAACGATGTGGTCCAAGGATTGTGTTTTAGATAATCCCTAATCATGAAAACTAAGCCAGCTTAACTAATCACAACCAAATGTGAGTGATCCGGATTTAATTCAATCCGAATTCGTGGATCTCCCTCATCTCATCTCTATTCTAATCTACGTTTGTTAGGAACGAACGCCACCATAGACAAAGTATCACTTGAAGGGATACTTCATCTAAAGAACGCCACGAGCTCACACAAGGACACGTCCTCTCTCCAATAGCTCAGCTAAGAATCCTAAGCCAAGCTCCGGCCCACATGTGTACCTACATTACATACTAATATTATGCTTGCTCGTCAGACTGCTCCTAGGTACATTCCCAGAAAGCACGTGAAATTTTCTGGGGAAAGGCGAAAGGCGTTCTGGTGGAATGTACTTTTTGGGAATGTACCGAACACGGCCAGACTAATCATATCTTTACAAAAAAAGTATTCAATTAAATTAAATTTAAACTTTAACAATATTAAATGTTAAAGCGCTGGAACACTTAGTGTACAGTGTACTACTTTGAACGATTATCATGAAAATTAAACTCCATGCTCATTAAAATGAATACTTCAAACGATTTACCAGTCATATTTCATTGTGGTTGCTGTATAATTTTTTACTGAACAACTGGATTATTGTACGTGCATTTTTACGGATTTTTCCTTGCAGTTTCTCGTTCTACATATGCTTGACGTCAACGAATCGTGGTTCGCTAGCTCTTGATTTTTGCTACTTCATTCATATTCGAACTAGTTAGGTAGAATTGCGACGCGACCTCCTGTCTAATATTTAGCATTTTCTTTGCTTAGTTATCCTCCATTGCGTAAAGATTCGATAATGTCTTAGTGACTGGGAGGGGGATGACTGAGAATAATATCAAAGTGTGAACTTAGATTTTTAATGACAGTAATTTTTCTGATGTTTAGGGCTTTAATCATGAGCACACCTTTGTTCTCATAAATGAGTAAAATCACCGGTTAAAGCATGCATCATTTACGACTGTGCTATGGACTTATTCGTAAGGGATTATCCATAAACTACGTCAACAAAATAGTGGGTGGGTGGGTCAAGGGTCAGATGATGACCCTATCTTACC